>SNQJ01S0162002.1:27300-39840 GCA_010110895.2 Picea sitchensis
GAATTCTCCTAAAGCTTGAGGAAAGGCTAAAGGGTTGGGACAAAATGGATTCGGCAATTAGGCAGAGTTTCTTTGCTATGATTTTTCCCCTCTTGAATAGTACCCCTACCCCTTCTTTTATAAGCTAGAAGGAGCTAGGGTTTTAGACGAACTCTCGGCCATGCATGGCTGGGAGTTCCAGTTAACTGACCCAAATCTTTTCGTCCAGACGGAAACTTTCCTGATTTTTTGCTTTGTTAGGTAAACGCTGGCTGTAGTGGGCCAGCCCGCGTTCCAACCCGTGCAGTATAAGGCCTGCTAGCGTTCCAACGCGCCCAATGATAGGTTAGGGCATAGGTTACTTAATTTAGGAGGTTTTTGAAGATTCTGTTCAGCATGGATTTGGAAATGAAGGGAAATGAGTTGGCTTGATGCCAGGTAAGCATGGATGGTGCAATTTAGGGTTATAACAAGGTCCCAGAAGGGCAGTTTCCTAAAATTGTGGATGGATTAAGAGAAGTTCATGGTCCTCGATCTGACCCTCCAATAATCCAATACTCTATCTCGCACTTGGAGCACATATGAGTTCTTGATCCGCATATCTCGGGGCACCATTATGAAATTAGAGCACATGGGTTTTTCTTCCTTGGAATCCCTCTTGATTGCTGTCCTACCCGAATTTGCTTCCAACCATTGAAGATGCTCGAGATCCATCACCTATTTACTCACTCTGTTTCAAGCATTTACTGAAGATTCCTCAACAAAATTGGATGTTTAATGATGTACTTGATTTTTTTATGCATACACTATTCGAAGAGGATCAATGGTCGACCTCTCAGCTATGTAAAAAAATTATAAATACCTATTGTCTATGCCAGGAAGAAACACGGATTTTACATATACATACAACCATTATCTTGAATTGCTCTGTAATTTTTTTTTTTTGATGTTAATAAAAATGTTATGCTAAGTTTGTGATTGAAACCTGTGTTGGAGTAGTGCGATGACCGTCTGGGGGTCCACCAGTGGTCTGGGTAACGTGTTCATATTGTTGTATATTTGCATTTTTTTCCTTTAGCTTTCATCACATGCTAATTTTGGGTTACTTGTTAAAATAATGTTGCTGTTTATATCTTTTTATATAGCTTGCAGATTTCTCCATGGAATTGTATTTCTATTACAGAGTATTCACAATTGTCCATTTAATTATATATACTCAACTATTTAATTATCTCCATGTAGGTTGTGTCTTCTTAATATATATATATATATATTAGCTATCTAATTGTGCAATCTTTCCCTGTTTCATAAACTGCATATTATATCACAGATCATTCATACTTGTCATACTTACTTGCTTATATTCTGATATCTAATATCTTGTTATGAAGGTTGCAATTTAATTGTTTATAAGTTGTTTACCTATGCTATCATAATTCTCTGTTTCTGCTGAGTTGTGATTTTTAATTAGTACTAGTTATGAGTTTATAGGCTTGCAGGAATTATTAATTCTGTACAGAGTATTTTCCAGCATTAGAGTGATAGGATAGGAGTTGATTTCAAATTTCTTTGTACATGGTTTGTAGTTGGTTTCAAATTTCATAATAATTTCACCTTGTCACTTTTCAAGTAGATCTTAATCCAATTATAGTCATTCTTAAAACAAAATGGTCAAATTTCACGTTTAATGTTGAACCTTAGAATATATTACTCTTTCATTTGCTCAACTCATATTCCGAACCTTATTCCAATCTACTTTCCAGACCTCATTCCGGTTTAGGTTTTATTTGAAAAATGAAGTGATAGGAATGTACAAGCAGTTAGCTTCCTGTTTATCTTCACACATATTATGTTACAACTCATAGTTTACTCAATCTCTTTATTATCCGAGTGTGTTGCTGACATTAGATTACATGAGGCTAGACTAGGCTAGATTAGAGCTCTAGACCTGCACATACAGTGTTATCACCTCGAAGCTTACGAGCCCCGGGTTGCCAATTTAATGTCAAAATAGATAGCATATATTTTACTCGACATTTTTGGCACCGTTATCAGGGAGGTGCTAAAGGGACTAGAGCTTAAGTAGGTAGGTTTCCTTTAATTACACAACAAGGGGGAGGAGAAACTTTAAGATGAGAGGTAAGAACCTGCACATCCATTTTAATGGGTCGCTCCAAAGCCTTGTTGTTCCCTTTCCACAAGAGTGTTTACTTTTTTTGCAAGTTTGCTTACTTTTCTTAGTTTGTTTACTTTTCTTAGTTTGTTTACTTTCCTGCAATTTACTTTCCCGCAAGCATGATTTCTTTCCTACACAATGTGTTTACTTTCCCACAATTTAGTTTTCCTTCCAGTGTGCTTATTTTACTACAAGATTGTTTCTTTTATTTCTTTTATGCAATTTTTATTTCTTTCATGCAAGTTTTATTTCTTTCATGCAAGTGTGCTTCCCTTTCGCAAAGTGTTTATTTTTCCTTCCAGTGTGTTTACTTTCAGACATGTGTGAGTTTGATTTCATTCCTGCAATTGTATTTTGTTTTATGCTTTGATTTCTTTTCTGTAAGTGTGATTTCTTTTATGCAAGTGTGGTGTGTTTGGTTTGTGCAGATCTACTTTAAATATGTATTTCATTTTTTTAGTTAGTTGTGATTAAAAACTTTAAAAAAGTCTATAATAATAAAAAAAACTTTTGGATGTTTTAAACACTAGACACTAATCCTTGTGTGAGGTAGGACCCATCAACCAACATAATGGATTCGAAGGTGACCATTAGTTTGGGAGAACTCTCTCAAATCCTAACAACAACTCAGATCTCTTCTTTTCATGAAGAACACATCTTGACAATAGTCAAGAAGTTGTCTACCTCTTTGAAAATATTAGAAAAATCAAGGTCCTATGAGCTACAAAATGATTTTCCTTTCCAAACTGTGAAGGAAGCTGAAACATTATGGACTACATCCAGTGGAGAGAAATCACTAAGACCTGGGATTGAGGAGTTCTCAACATCCATCTTAGCAGATCCTTTATGTACTTCAGAAATCAATCATCTAAAAGAAGAGGATCTGCATAGCATGATGAAGGAGAGCATATAAATCATTGTTGATGAACATCAAGATTACATTGAAATTTGGTTTCAAGAGGTCATTAGGCCACAATACTATTCTATTCTTCAACACCTTCTGATGCCAAAACAAGTAGGTTGGTTGGTTCTTCATATCCAGGGAATCACTGCGGTAAATTTTTCATATGTGGATATGGGTATGTTTCTTATCTTGCTTCGCACATGGTTACATTGGAAAAGTTCTTACACTTGAATAACGGTTTTCCTTTGTTTTTAGGTAGAGTGGGATAGTAAATAAAAACCACATGTTGTTAGTTTAGCTTAAAGTCTAATGCAGCCTCATTTTACATTTTCTTTTTAATAAAAGAACTATGAGATAGATGTTCCTGTGACTGGATCTCATTGATCTCATCAATTTTTGATATTTTAGAGTGTGGTTTTGACAAACAGTTTTAGATATCTCTATAGGTATTTATTTCACCACAAGTGAAAAATTTCAAGGAGACAAAAAGGGAAGTATTTTACTTTGGAAAAATATATTTCTATATCTAAACCCTGTTTCTGATTAAGCATTCATTGAATAATGACTTTTTATTATTTCTTATTGTGAATTGTCATATTGTTGCAAGATTTCTATCTTCCTTTCTCTCAAGGCATCTTTAATGGTAGTTTCTCTTAACCTCCATCACTAGAGGATATAAGGAAGTGACACCTTGACTATCAAACCTAGAGGTTACTCGTACAATTTCCCCAAGAACCCTGAATAGGTGAGTAAGTATATTTATGAAAGAGTAGAAAGAAAGTATGATTAGGGGTTAGCCATGGAAACATCACTATAACTTAAAAAAGAAGAAAGTGAGTCGATCCTGAAGATACCTTTCTATTCTTTTCCAATGGTACCATCCACTACACAATAAAAATGCTTGATTATACCATATATTTAGATAGGCTACGTCCACTTAAGTACCCCTTACATCAGGAAAATATATAACGAATACATAAAGAAGATTCATCCTCTAACATAAATACCATCCCAGTCTTAAATAAAAAAAATTAGAGTTGTCTCCCCATCTTCTTGCAAAAAACAATCTTTATATAAAAATCTTAAAAGATGGTGGACCATTCTCTGATGTAAAATGGTGTAAGAGGCTAACCTGTCGGGATACTGAACAAGTCTGCTGGCAATGGGTACTGGCCTGTGGTATGACTAGGTAAACCTGTCGGAGTACTGAGTAGGCTTTCTGGCAGCGGGGCATTCTACCTAGCGAGGGTGATGATTTGACAAACACTAAATAAAATTCCTAAATCTTTAAACTTGTCCTGATGTATGACATTACTTGTAGACAAAGATGAAAAGAAGTATGCATGGTTAAGAAAAGTTCAATGAACTCCATAAATCTACCATTGGGAACTAGCTTTAAGACTATCCTAAGACTCTCTCGCCTACCTCTTCTTAACTATATGTAGGATGTTTTGTCCTATAGGTGGGGCCATATTTTAACAATCTCGTTGGACTAATGTGTGAAATTTATCACTACACTTGGTAAACTGTAAATCTTAGGCTATTGGGAGAATTGACTGGTTCACTATATCTTTGATTGTGAGGTGTCACAATACTTAGGAGTGGGGGAGGGGTTTCCTGAGATGACAAATGATAAACACTGCCCATCTATATTATAATCCATGAGAAGAAGAAGTAGAATCTCTATTAAAAATGCCATCATATTGTTTTTTATCATATTCTGGGCTATTATATCATCAATTGTTTTTATTGAAATGCTAAATTCTATATTGTTGACATCATTGTGTGTTATAAGCCTGCTGTGCGTTTTTTTTGTTTTTATGTTTATATAATGGAAGAGTTCTTAATTGGTTCTTTGTGACAATTATAGATCAATACCACATTGTTAAACTCACTAAAGATCTGTGTTACCCGCATATGAATAGAGGAACACATTGTTTTATAGTGTTACAAGAACGATGACAAGGAAATTAACAGTGGATCATCCTATTCACACTTATCCTATCCATTCTCCTGTTCACCATGATTGTTAGAAATTTCCCAAGATAAGTGTTATGGGTGACCGTCCATTATAATGGGGATAATTTCCACTTGCACAGGAGTGCCATTTGGAAGACTGGATGGAGTGCCATATGGATGATTGAATGAAGCACCATATGGAGGATCAAATGAGGTATGTATACACTATAAATGATCATGATTGCATGCAGAAATAATCGTTCGAATTGATACACCTGTGCAATGGTAAGTTCAATGGATTGAATGGAATATTGTTCAAAATTCGTGTTAATAATTGAATTAAAACTTTTTAGTGCATTTTTATGATCAAATTTCTAAGTCGAAGACTTGGACATTGATCTAATTCTCACACTATGTGTTTTACCTCCAAAGTACAAACCATTCAAATTCAAACTCGCCAAGAAAACTCTCGATTCCCTTGCAGCCTCATCGGGTAAGAAAATAAAAAAGCATGCCGATAATTCTCCATTTCCTTCAACACCTGTTGATCCCCAACCTAAGAAGCTACAAGATGCATTTCAACAAGACTTTCCTTCAATCCCTACAAATAGAATAGGAGCCAATCGGTTCAAAGGGGAATCTTTTCGAAGAAGTACCCAAAGTACAAGTGGAAAACCCAATATAAAACATCCAAGCACTTCAGATTCTATCCAATTATATTCTGATCATGAAATCCCCCATTAAAGACTAAAAGATTTTTTTGCAGAAGAGATTGAGCCCGATAAATAAATTAAATCTGAACATATTCTCTCTCACAAAAAAATTGTTACTCCTACCTCCTAGATGCTTACATCAGCTTCCAAAGTTGATATAACTTCTACATCCATCAAGGGATCCAAACCCTCTTCTTTTGAACCATCTAATCATACCCCAATTATTAATAAATTACAACAAGTAAATGATCAGTTGCTTCAACAATTGGAAGAGAAAAAAACTATGGATAGGCATCTACATCATGGCAATACGGTATTGCAAGAAAAAGTGAATTATCTCCAATGATTGGTTGATCAAATGACCACCACCAGTTGCAGCCTCTAGATGCAATTGAAACATCATAAAAGGCCCAAGACAAAATCTCCAGGACAAGAGGGAGAAGCTTCTAAAGCCAATCCACCCCCTCCTTCATGAGTCTAGTTATGTCGGGTGATTAATATTTGTTTGCAGAGGGACCTGCAAATACTTAGGCATGGGGGGTAATGTTGGGTTCATGTTTTGATTATTTTATTGCAATGATCAAATCCTTTTTGCATGTGATATTACATATGCTATTCTCTTATTTATCCATTTTAAAGGTATTATCTAGCTTTATACATCAATTTTCCATGGAATCCCACAAGGTATGTGTAATCATCRTTTTGCAATGGTTTTATGATTAATTCATCTTCAGTTGAATGGTTACACTGATCTAACRTTTCTTTTTTGCTTGCAACAGGTCAAAAATGTGATCCGAMCTTCCATCCGTACCTTCATTCGACACTATTCTAGGCAACGAACTTCAATCTTAATTTATGGGAAGAGGAAGTTGAATCATAACAATCTGACACATGGGTTTTTTTTCCAAATATGCCCAATTAGGTCCCATAAGGGTTTTTTCCTAAAATTGTGGATGGATTGAGAGTAGTTCATGGTCCTTGATCCGACCCTCCAATACTCTAATACTCCATCTGACACTCGGACCGTAGAGGAGTTGGCGATTCACATATCTTGGGGCACCATTATGAAATTCGAGCACATGGGTTTTTTTCCCTTGGGATCCCTCTTGCTTGGTGTCCTATTAGAATTTAATTCCAGTCATTGAATATGCTCGAGATCCATGGACTATTTACTCACTCTATTTCAAGCATTTACTGAAGATTCCTCAATAGAATTAGATGTTTAATGATGTACCTGATTTTTTTATGCATGTACTGTTTTGAGAGGACCAGAGTTCGACCTCTCAACTATGTAAAAACTTTATAAATACCTATTGTCTATGCCATGAAGAAACACATATTTTACATATACATACAACCATTATCTTGAATTGCTCTGTAAAAACTCTGTTTTTTATGTTAGTAAAAATGTTATGCTAAGTTTGTGACTGAAACCTGCATTGGAGTAGTGCCACGACCATTTGGGGGGCACACTCGTGGTCTGGGTAACTTATTGTTGTTTATTTGCATTTTTTTCCTTTAGCTTTCATCACCGACTAATTTCGGGTCACTTGTTAAAATAATGTTGTTTTGTATATATTTTTATATAGATTACAGAGTGCTCTCTGGAATTGTATTTCTATTACAGAGTATTGACAATTGTCCATTTAATTATCTCCATGCAGGTTGTGTCTTCTTAATGGATATATATATGTTCTTAAGCTATCTAATTTTGCAATCTTTCCATGTTTCATAAACTATAGATTATATCACAAATCATTCATAGTTGTCATACTTACTTGCTTATATTCTGATATCTAATATCTTGTTATGCAGGTTGCAATTTAATTGTTTATAAGTTGTTTACCTATGCTATCATAATTCTCTGTTTCTGCTCATAAAATTGTAAATCATTCCACAGTCTGGTCACTTATGCAGTGTTTCTTTTAGCCACATCTACTTTATTAGATTAGGTCAATTACTTCTTGTAGATTTACATAAACCGTTCACTTTAGTTTCAACACTAGAATGCTAGGATCAAAGTTGATTTTGAATTATGATTTTGAATTATGTCCGAGCTATGATTTTGAGTTATGACTTTTAATTAGTACTAGTTATGAATTTATAGGCTTGCAGGAATTATTAATTCTATACAGAGTATTTTCCAACATTAGAGTGATAGGATAAGATTCAATTTCAAATTTCTCTGTACAAGGTTTATAGTTGGTTTCAAATTTCATAATAATTTCACCTTGTCACTTTTCAAGTAGATCTTAATCCAATTATAGTCGTTCTTAAAAAAGAATGGTCAAATTGCATGTTTAATGTTGAATCTTAGAATATATTACTCTTTCATTTTTTCAACTCATAATCCAAACCTGATTCCAATCTACTTTCCAGACCTCATTCCGGTATAGGATTTAATTTAAGAATGAAGTGATAGGAATGCACAAGTAGTTAGTTTCCTTTTTATCTTCACACATATTGTGTTACAACTCAAAGTTTACTCAATCTCTTTATTATCCGAGTGTGTTGATGGAATTATATTAGATGAGGCTAGACTCGGCTATATTAGAGCTCTAGACCTGCACATACAGTGTTAGCACCTCAAAGTTTACGAGCCCCGTGTTGACAATTTAATGTCAAAATAGATAGCATATATTTTACTCGACAATCGACAAGATTGAATCAAAGCACAAATATTCCTTATGCATACATTCATCTCATGTATCCAGAATAGTTAAAAATGTGCACCCCTTCCAACACCAGGTTCTCAACAACCTTCTACAAGCCAAGAAGCACAACTTCTCCAGTAAGGCAAGCAACTCACCAAGTTTCAGGTTCAAAAAACTCTTCCCCCTCTCCCTCGAGAACTCAATGCAATGGAGACCATTTATTCCTTAGGAGGGAGGATTGATCCAGGTGGATATTAGTTTCCACCCACCTATTCCACTGGCTCGAAAAATAGTTTTCCACCTTGGCAAGTTTTCGACAAATTTTCAAGTTCTAAACTTTTGGGGACGTTTTGAGGCCCTAAATGACATTTTTTGGGGATTTGGGTCCCATGAGATCATTACAATCACTGGCTTGGGATAAGAAACAATCGTTCTTCTCGATTATACCTTTCCAATGGTGTATGGATCTCCCCAAATGGAGATCATATGCAAAATTTATGCCCCCAGGGAGTTCATGTATCAACTACCACCATCGAGGTGCACAAACCTTTTGGATTTTCATCTTCTAGGGTTAAGGTTTTGTATTTTCATTATGTTAAAAATGCCTTTGGAGCCTCATTGTAACAATCATATTCTTGTGAATGAGAGTAACCATCACATCTCTTCTCAGATATAAGTTGCCACCATTCTAGCGAATTGAATCGCTCTGTATTTTTACAGTTTTGTACATTTTGCTCATTAATAGAAATTGTGTATTACTGTATATATGTGCCTCTTGTTATATATTATATATATCTTTGTGATATTATTGATATATATTTGTACATTCCATATTATATCTCCGCTCTCATTTCGTGCCAAAAATAATTTGGATCAATGGTATCAGAGCAGGTTGATCTTGGTCATTTTTCAGTGCATGTCCCCGGTGAGGTCCGAGTATAGAAAGTTGGGGCTTGATATTGTCTCTCTTGATGAAAATCGCTCTCTCACGCCCAATAAAACCTCCATGGAGGAATAAAATAAAAATGATGGAGCAAAGGATTATATCAATATGTTACTTGAGCAAGATCTCACGCGACAAAGGGACGAAATGATGCAGAATTTTTCCCACATCCTTCAACTCCTGCTGATAACAACAGGTGTGTCTTCATCAAGCAACCACTTTGGAGGAAAATATCCTTTCAAGGTACAAGTTAATTTTGATATTCCCATATTTGAAGGTCAGATATATGCGGATGCCCTAGAAAAATGGTTAAATATGTTAGAAGGTTATTTCTCCGTTCACAAATTTTACGATAGGGAAAAGATCACCTTCACACTCCTTAAGGCTCTCCCCTTTATCAAAAATTGGTTGGAAACTTACTTCGAGAAAAGTTCCACATAGGAGTCTGGAATATATGGGGTCGATCCCACTTGGTATTTTTTTGTTGATGTGTTCAAGGAACAATATTACCCTGTTGGTAACTATGAAGACCAATACATGAGATGGACCACATTGCGAAAAAAGAGGGGCCAAATAGTGTTGGAGTTCACAAATACTTTCGATACCTTGTGCACCAAGATGGGTATCAAAGAATCTTAGCAACATCTAGTTCTAAAATACTGTGGGGCTCTACATAGGTACATCCAAACTGAAATGGATTTTCTAGACATCTCATCACCGGGAGTTTCTTATAGATATGCTTTAAAAATCGAGAAGAAATTTAGGCACCAAAACAAACAGGAGTTCGGGTATGAAAATATACAACAACCAAAGTATGGTAAACACAACCCTAACAATTAGCCTCCAGAAAACAAGTCCAAGTCACAGAAAACGAAGGGTAATGGAAAGATGAAGAAGGTCACTTGAAAGTGGTAAGATTTCCACAAAATCCCCTAGCACAACACTGATGAATGTCGCTCAAAATAACAATTGGTGGTTGAGATCAAATAAAAGAAGACGAACCTTGATTCATAAAATAATGCGAGAAGATAGATCATTGATGCATACCCCACTGCTACTGTCGCGACCGAAACAATTCAACCAGAAGAACCAACGGATCCTCAAGAGGGGAAGCGCCTTTTTCATTCACATATTTGGGTGAAGGGTACCCCACTGCATTTTATTGTTGATAACGAAAGCCAAAAGAAACTCATCTCAACAGAGGTCATAAAAAAGTTTGGATTTTCGACAAAACCACACCCAAAACCATAGAACATTGGGTGGATTCTCCAGGGATGATATCTTCATGTCAGCCAACAGTGTCGATTTTCATATGACATCCATCCCTTCAAGGATAAGGTATTATGTGATTTTTCCCCACTCGATATCTGTGATGTTCTTTTGGGCCAGCCATATATGTCGAAGCACCATGATATCTATTAGTCTTGACCCTGTAGTTTCATTGTTACTCAGGGGGGTCATCTCTAGAGGATACCAGAGGTAGTTTTTCTTGTTGTCCCACCTAAATAGTGCTGCAAGGTAGTATCTCATACTAAAAAATTTAGCTTCTTTGCAATCTGCTTGAAAGGTGAATAGAAGGACACTGCAACCACCACAACCTCAGTCCAAGCACCTTCTATCTAACATAAGCATGTCGACAAGATTGAAGCAAAGCACAAATATTCCTTATACACACAGTCATATCATGTATCCATACTGGTTAAAAAGGTCCAACCCTTCCAACATTAGGTTCTCAACAACCTTCCACAAGCCAAGTAGTGCAACTTCTCCCGCAAGGAAAGAACATCACCAAGGTTAAGGTTCAGAAAATGCTTCCCCCTCTCCCTCGAGAATTCATGCAATGGATACCATTTATTCCTAAGGAGGGAGGCTAGGTGGATATCAGTGGCCACCCACCTATTCCACTGGCTCAAAAAATAGGTTTCCACCTTGGCAATTTTTCGACAATTGTTCTGGTTCCAAACTTCCAGGGTCGCTTCGAGGCACTAAAAGACATTTTTTGGGGGATTTGGGGCGTAGGATACTAAAATTTGAACTTTCCTTGGCCAACAAAAATCATTCTTCTTGATTATAAATTTCCAATAGTGTATCGAGCATCCCAAACAAATATCATATGCAAAAGTTACACCCCTAGGAAGTTGATGTATTAACTACCCCCATTGGGACCCGCAAAACTTTTGGATTTTCATCTTCTGGGGTTAGGGTTTTGGATTTTCCTTATGTTAAAAATTCCTTTGGAGCCTCATTTTAACAATAATCTTATTGAGAATGAGTGTAGCCATCACATCTCTTCTCAGAGATAATATGCCACCATTCTAGCGAGTTCATTCACTCTATATTTTTATAGTTCTGTACATTTTGCTCATTAATAGAATTTTTGTATTACTGTATATATGTGCATCTATTTATATATTTGTTATATATCTATTATATTATTTATATATCTCTCTACATTTCGTATTATATATCTATTCTCATTTCGTGCCAAAAATAATCCGAATCATTTGTAAATATTAAAGCTGGAATATAATATAAAATAGTTCAATATGGTTGCATGGAGCATGAGAGGGGCTATGATTATACTAAGGGGAAGAGGAAAGGGGGAATATGAAAAAATAAATCCTCTATTTCTGAGTGTCATCCTTAGAACTTATTTACTTTTAACATGTGCCTCAAAGGATTCCATCGATGTTTCTTTGACTTATCAACCAATCATCAAATGCATGCAAGATGTTGGTGGGAAAAGTCTTCACATCATTATGGAAACATGGGTGGAGTATAATCATCAGGGGAAGTCTAAGAATCCTACATTCTCCAACTCATAAGTAAGGTCAACCATCACTTCCATCAATCCTCTCATTGCCTCTCACTCTAGCTTTCATTCCAACACTCTAAATTTCATTCCAACACTCTTGCATGCACTATGTAGTTAATGTTATGTTCTTTGTTGCCAACTTTTACCAATCTAGAAATTAACCAAATTCAACACTCAAAATAGGAAAATTAGAGACTTGGGATGGAATATAGTTGGTTGTAGGTGAGCATAAAGGATAGGAAAGACAATAATTCATCACCCAATGTTCATTATATACTCTATGAATTCTTGCGGGCCAAGTGTTGATTTTGTAGGAAAATCTTAGGAAGCATACATCAATTTGGGCTCTTTCTATCCATACTAAAGAGCACTAGAGGGAAGAATATCCAAAAGGAAT
>SNQJ01S0162004.1:23112-38728 GCA_010110895.2 Picea sitchensis
ATAGTACACTCATCACTTCACTTTATTATTTACCTTATAAAATCTCTTAAACCACTTTGACTACTTTGACCTTTTGGGGCTTCTAGATGACATATGAGGGTCCTCCAACTTCGTAAGGCCATAACTCTCAAACCGTGAGGAGTGATGTGACGTTCCACATACCACTAGAAATGGCATGACATGTAATATCCATATATAATAGTACTACCTACAAATATATCAAAAATCATACCATTATCCATCAAACAAACTTGGGTCCATTACCAAAACCTGGGTTCTCCAACTTCTCATGGCCATAATTCTCTAACCGTGAGGAATTATGTGACGTTTCACATACCACCAGAAATGGCATGACAAGCACTATCCATATAGGATAGTTTCACTAACAAATTCACTAACCTTCGTCTCATTATTCCAAAACTAAGAATGGTTTCTCTAACCATACTTCTAGGATAACTCAATCCACAAAGCGTCTTCCCGTGAGGGCTTTCACCATAAGGGACCACTTTGGAGTTCACCCATTTGTACTTATTATCAACCATGACAAGACAATAATGAATCATCTTTACATCAAACAAACTTGGTTCCATTACCCAAACCTTTGTGCTACCGGGATTTCTTCAAGTGTTGACATCAATGAAAACCAACCTTAATCAACACATGCTATGCATGTTGTTATCGCAAGATTTGTACTTGTGCAAAGCCTCCACAAGATATCGATCTTGTGACAATTGAAAATATCAACCTTTGTCACCTAAGCAGATACTTCCCTCGTTTTAGTGAAGGAAATAAGTCCAACACAAGTGAGGCTTCTCTAGTGAATTCAAGGGATCAAATAGTAAATTTAGGCAAGCCTATAGCCCCCTATCTTGGTCACTTAGATGGTCAAACTAGGTCTAGGAAAGGTGAAGGGACAACAAGGTAATTGGACAACTTGTACGAGACAATAAACACTTCGATGCATAAAATCATCTATTACAAATTTATATAGCATATTAATCACCTTTAGACACTATATGACAAATAAAACCTATTGCTTTTGTAAATTTGCAACAGTCAACCAGTTTATATCAGCAATGAAATATTTATAACGACAATAAGAAAAACAACCCAGAAATTAACAATTTACGATCTGAATTTAGCTTGCAACAAGGGAAATAATATCCAATTGCTAAAACAATTTTTTGGGTAAGTTTTCCCACAATATTAAGGTAAGTTTTGCCACAATATTAAGTAAATTTGCAGCAAAAATATGCAACCGTAATGGTTTTAGCATGTAATGTATGATGGCAGCAAGTAAAGCAATGATTTCACAAAATGTTATTACAATTATCTTGCAAATGATATCATAAATTCAACCTAAGTGAGTGTTTTGAAAGAGAGAGTGCTTAAAATTAACTAGGGTTTGAACCATCACTTGCAATCAACTAGACTAGTGTCATTTCTCTTTCTTGGGAAATGGAGTCAAGCAACAGACGATGGAAATTGATAGGTGCAATAGGTGTTAAGATCAAGCTATGGCATATAGCCTAATAAACCCTAGTTTCAACTTCTTAAAACAAACCCTAGGGCATATAGCCTCATAAACCATAGGCATCATTTTTCCTCTAACCTCTAGCAAGAAGATCAAAATTGAACTAGGTCAAACCCTAGGCGAATGAAGCCTTTCAATCCCTAGGACTTAAACTAGTCAAGACAAGAACCCTAGGGTATTAATCCTCTTAATCCCTAGAATAATTATCTTAATGCTTCAATAATTAAAGATAATTGAAATAAGGAAGGGGGATAAAGACTCTTACTCCCTCCTCTGGTTTCAAGCATACAAGGTACATGCAACAATTAATCCTCTAAAAGAGGATTTACTAAAGATGCACCATACAAAAGCAAATAATTTGAACAAAGAAGACTTACTAAGCCAAGAACATGTATGAGGAAATCATAATTCACCATCCAATCAAAAAAAAAAAGAGAAACATCCAACAAAGTCTTCTGCTAAGTGGTATGCACTACATCCTAGAGAAAAAAGAGACATAGAGTGAAGTTTTCTAGACTGCTCTCTCACAAGTGTGAGGAGTTGTGATGATCATAAAATGAAACAAATGATTCCTCTATTTATATGAGGTAACCAAGCACATTTTTCCACACAATTAGAGCAAAATGTCAACAATATGTGCTAGAAGTGGGGTCGACCCCTCAAAATAGCCTCTACAATGCTAAAACATGAAAATAATACATGATATGGTCACACGTGTGGTGGCGTCAAGCCTTAAAGGGTGTGGAGAAGGCCTCCAAAGGCCACATATCATCATCAAGTAGATCAAGTGGGGTGGAAGACCATGGTCAAGTGCCACATCACATATCAAGTCATCATGTGGTGTCCAAGTGGAAGAAAACCCTAGCATGATGTCATCATCCAAAGGCCCAATGTCCAAGGTGTGAAGGATGGCGTCTAAAGTGAAGGAGGGTGTGTATCACCTATGCATTTCATCCAACCATATACTAGTGCAACGTCCTCCATTCAATGCATGATAGTCTCAAGGGTGTAGTGCCCAAGGTGTGGTATTTTTTCCCATCTTTGTACCACCACAACCATATCTAGCAAATCCAAGCCCGTTTGTCCATTGTCCAAGGTCCAAAAGATATGAGAGAATGTATCTGAACATTTCAAGTCATTAAATGACTCAACACTCTTCATCACACGTACCATATCCTGCAATAAAGGCACAACATCCTGGGTGAAAGCATGCAACGTCCTTCAAAGAACCATGTCATGTGCATCCAAATCTAATCAAAGCATGGAAGCAAGTAAAAGTAATGTTCACAAGTTGTAAAATCTCGTATAGATCATACAAAGTAAGTTGTCACTTAATATAGAAGCCACATAAACAGTTCACATCAAATATCCCCTTCAAATTTCACATTAGCTCAAGACTTTATGTAAGTTGGAAAGTTTGAATATGGGAGGACCATCATCAGACCATGTTAGGTGTGCCAACCAAAAAATGAAATAAAAGACCCAAGTAGAGGGATATGTCCCAAGGGAAGCAAGAAGGAAAAGAACCCTTCAAGAGTAAGTGTGATGGTGGCACATGTTGGGCTTACTTCATGGCTTATGGTGTCATTTAGTCCATTTCTATGAGCGCCTTTATGGAGGGTGTGCTTCCTCTTTAGTTACCACTTTCTAAGCACTATATTGTTTTTCCAACCCCTTAATCTTCCTTTTTATTTGTCCTTTTATCATATTTGAAAATCCCCTTTATAAGGTTTCAAGCTATAGCATCACTTCTTTGGGATTGGGGCAAATGCAAAAAGGGTAGAGCTCAAGTATGGACTGGATTTTGAGAGTCTTTTCTATTATCTCTTTCTTTCTTCAACATTATTCTTTATTTATCATTTTTTACTAGTAGTTGCAATCAACCTCTGGGCCTTTAACCCATCTTCTCATGAGAGAATGAACCATGACCCATTACCAAAGTTTAATACATTGTGAACGACTCCATGATGGAAGTGTGGTGGGGAAACGGAACGTTACCCTTGTGAGGGCCCCCCAGTAGTACCCCTTTTCCTTGGGGGTGATACCACGGGACTAGGGTACAAATGTTGGCCACCAAGGTGAAACAAGGAAACAAACATAACTTATTGAGATTTTTATCCATTATCCAACTTCAAACAATGATCCATGTTACCCCCTCCCCCCACCCTATGCCTAGGCATAACTAGAGGAGATAATGTCTTATGGCATGCAATGGAGACAATGATCTTGACCATGATGATGATTAGCATATCCACAAATGAGAGTCGGGTAGCCCCCCTCAAATTGTCTCTTAAAACTATAGATCAACCAAGCTCATCACATCCAAACAACTCAGTGTATGGGAGATGGTAAGTCAGTGTCACCATGAGGTATGTTAGTCGTTCTTTCATGCGAAGTGTTTTTATTAATTTACTAGGGATGTGGATGAGGATCATTGGTTGAAGTTGGATAATTGATCATTGGCTTGGGAAGAAATGTTTGTTGCCTTGTTTCACCTTGGTGGTCATCTTTTGTGCCCTAGTCTCGTGTTGTCACCACCCATGGAAAAGGGGTACTATTGGGGGGGCCTCACAAGGGTAACCTTCATTTCCCCACCATAATTAAAACTTTCCATCATGGACCCTGTCACAGTAAACTAAACTTTGGTAATGGGTCATGGTCCATTATCTCATGAGAAGAAGGGGTTGAAGGCCCAAAGGTTGATGCAATTGCTATGTATGCTATGTAAAAAATGACAAAGGACACCTATAAAATCCACAGACCAACTTGAGATCTACCCCATCTAATGGTAATCTCCCCTTGTCTTGATGCACTGAATGCACATCTATAACATGACTTTAGCTCAGTAAGAAAATGAAACAATAAAAGCTTGAAACCTGTAAAGGGGACTTGCAAAATAATAAATGGGTATCAAAAGGAAATTAAGGGATTCAAAATGCAAAAAGTACAGGAAAGGTTATCTCAAGTAGCAAGCACTCCCTCTACAAAAGTGCTCGTAGAAATGGATTTAATGACACCATTATCCATAAAGTAATACCAACTATTACCACTATCACATTTACTCTTAAATGGTTTATTTTCTTCATTGCTTACCTTGGGACCTATCCCTCTACCTAGGCCTTTTCTTTCACTATATTGGTTGGCACACCTAACAGGGTTGGATGAAGGCTCTCCCATATTCAAACTTTCCAACTCACATAAATTTTGGAGCCGGAGTGATGCTTGAAGAGGATACTGGGGTGAATTGTTCACATGGATTGTATCTTAAGTAACAACTTACTTTGCATGACTCAAGGACTAATATCTCTTATGAAAATTGGTTTACCTTGTCTTATATTTTGTTTTGATTTGGATGGCCTGACATGCTTCTTTGAGGGACATCCTAGTTTTTCACCCAGGACGTTGTGCCCTTGTTGCAGGACTTTGGCACGTGTGATGTAGATCAGTTAGTCACCCATTGAATTGGAACCTTCTAACATGAGCTCTCACATCCTCAGGACCTTGGACGATGGACAGATGGGCTTGGTTTTGGCCAATTCGGTCATGATCTGGCATAGATGGGTTGAAACCCCACATGTTGGGCAGTGTACCCCAAGGCTTATTTCTCACTGGATTGAGGACGTTGCAGTAGTTGACAGCCATATACCATTAAAAGATGAGATCCAACCTCCTTCACCTTGGACGTGGTTCTCTAGACCCTTGACGTTGGCCTCCATTTGATGATGATGTCACCTTCTAAGGTTTTATGATGATGGGGTTTTATGTCACTTGGGCTTGTTATCGCATAGGTTGTAAGTTGGGAAAATACCGACCCAAACCACAAGATGAAAACAACTAAGGGAAAACCTACCCACTATCACCTCAGATAGGTACTCTTGTCAATTTAGAGGTGAAGTGATCACCTCAAGGGGGGAATCCTTGGTGACCCTAGGGGGAAATGAGATGTAAAGTGGTACTTATGAATGGATTCCCCTATAGTTCAAGTTGATAAATGGAATAAGGGTTGATAATAACTCTCATTAGTGGTCAAAGGTTTCCAAGAAGTTTGAGTACCTATGGATGAAGATAGTACCTGCCAAGACATAAGAAAAAACAAGTATACAAGGTATATGTCAAGTGGACAAGAAAGTTAAGCTTGTTGTCCCTATTTGCAGCATTCAAAATATATAGGTTGTCAAGAAGTTTGAGTACCCGTGGATGATGATAGCACCGCCAAGACATAAGAAAAAAACAAGTATGGGTTGCTCGTATATGTCAAGTGGACAAGCAAGTTGTTTGTTGTCCCTATTTTCAAGATTCAAAATATATATATATATATATATATATATATATATATATATATATATATATATATATATATATATATATATATATCGCTAAGTAAATAGTTGTTAGAGCTACTAAACAAATGCTAAAATTCTACCAAATGATGCAAGAGATAGGCTAGCCAAACACAAATATAACTCTAGTATATAAGTATAAGACTTTAGAAATGAAACAAGGCTATAATAAAAGATGTTTTCAGAATTATTTTTCATCCTTATGTTTGTAGAAAACAAGTTGTTATAGCAGAAAAATAGGCCACCAAAACTTGTCAAAACTCCACCCCAAAGATGTGCTAGGACTAGTAGACTATGTTGGCAAATTATTAGTACCTTTGTATGGTTGAAATGTGAGTTATGGGTAAGAAAAGGAAATATTTTCTGCAGCCCAAGTGGCTGAATATTTTAATGACTTATATATCCAAGAATACCAATAGAACTAAGACACCCCATATGCCTCTGACAAGCTCTTTAAAATGCAAAAACGCTTCCAACCTTTGAACAAGACTAACATTCCCACTAAATCACGTTTAACAAGGAAAACAATTTATTTCTTCAATGTAAACTTCATATTAGTTATTTTAAAATATGGGTGAATGGAGTATTAGAAGTGTTATTTAAATGAACAAAATCCATAGGGGTGTAAATCCTCTTACTCCCTAGGGTATGCCAATCAAACTAGGGTAAACCTAGGAGGGTGTACACACTCATACTTATCCTAGCAACCCTTGCCAAAAATGATCTATAAACTTTTGAAAATAAGATGAAGATTAATGAAATGTGTATACGACATACTCCTCCTAGGGTTTTAACCAAAAATGACCAAGAATAAGCAAGAAAAAACTAACAAATGCATATTTTCCTTACCAATTCCAAGAGAGAGAGAGAGAGAGAGAGACCAAACCCTAGTTCACCAAGAAAATTACCATCCAAGAGAAAGAACATAATCCTTCAAGAAGGGTGCACCACTTTAGCTCAAACATTCACCAAGAAATATCACCAGAAAGCATTTTCACAAGAGAGAGATACCAAAAATTCCCAAGAGGGCACAAATTTCATCCAATATGTCTTCTCACAATGGGAGAGATATGATCAAAATGAAATAGAGAGGATCTCTATTTATAGAAATCCTCTAAAACATAGTGTGTCCACATTCAAAGGGTAAACCAAAAGAACAGGGGACAACAACCCTTATTCTTCCCCCTTTGCCAAAATAATATTTTTTAATTCATAAATTGCATATAAGAAAAACCCTAGAAACATGACGTCACCCTCTTGGGGCAACCTTTTGGCACTTTTAGGTCAAGTCGTTAGGCTTGGAGATGAGTGTGCTATGCCTCCAAAGGAAAAATGTCTTCAAGGTAAGTCTCTCCTCCATGATCCAAGGGATCCCTCCCTCAAAACATGCATAGTGTCTCCAATCACCACGAAACCCTAGCCCTAGGGTGATGTAAATCCCTTAAAGGTGACGTTTTAGCCTCCAAAGGAAATTTGTTTGGCTTGTAGTGGCTAGGTGAGATCCTTCAAGGTATCATCTAGGCCTCCAAAGGAATATCATCATCATTCAGTGTGTGGGAACTGGTATCCAACTTATGGACTTCAAGCCCCAAGGAAGCCCAAGCTAGGCTTGTCCTTCCAAAAATGTCCATCAACTAGGTCCTGCAAAGACAATGAATACGCCCTCCAAGGATATCAAGTAAAATGCATCATGATGAGTAAATCAAATCAATAAATGAGACATATAAGAATGTACATCCAAACCACCTCATCAAAACAAACAAGTGCTCAGTTTGTCAAGTATGCAGTTTTCCAAGTTTAGGTATGAGAGGGTTGACAAAGTGACCTATTGGGTGAGTCGTACCTCAAGTTTAGGAGTGTTTCCCAAGTGGACCTCTTTCTAAGTCATGTGTATGAGGTCACATGGATGGGGGAAATAATTTTGGGCATTAGATTCATTACATACAAGGGGTTGTAGTGTCTCATTTATCGGTGCCTTTGTATAGGGTGTGTTGCACCTTCATTTTCAATGCAACCTTTTTCCAAGCCCATTTATGCCTTTTATTATTTTAAGATGTTTCTAGGTTGAATCCAAGGTGGGGCTTCTACCTAAGCATGAAAAATAGTTCCCACCATAACTCTACCTTGGTCACATCATGCTTCCCCAAGTTGAAAACATGTGTGGGGCTTCTACCTAAGCATGAAAAATAGTGCCCACCTTAAATCTACCCTGGTCACATCATGCTTCCCCAAGTTGAAAACATGTGTGGGGCTTCTACCTAAGCAATAAAAATAGTTCCCACACATGCTCCACCTTGGTTGGAATTTTGCATTAGTTATTTTTTATGGGTCCCATTAGTTTCTTATGAGAGACATTTCATTTTCCTAAGGATCCCTAGGCAATCATATAGAAGGTTAATGATTGGCTTTTATCTCTTGTCAGCTACAAGCCTCTAGGCCTTCAACCCCTTCTTCCCATGTAATGAGGGACAACACCTTCTTGGGTCAGTACACCTGAAAATCCCAAAAGCTAAGGAAATGAGGGGATGAAGTGTGGAAAGTGACAAGTATGGTCGGGAATGGAATGATGACTCGTCAAGAGGACCTCCCAATAGAAAACCTATCCCCAAGGGTGACCCACTTACTAGGGTGAAATGTCAACCACCAAAGTGAAACAGGGAAAATATCATAATGTCCAAGCAAATGTTACATAATCAAAAGCAGTCATGGATGCAAAAAACTTAAATGCCTCAAATATTGAAATGAAACTCACCATGATACCTAGCTTGTACCTCATGGAGAAAGACCTAATGTCTTCTGGAAGCCAGCTAATGTCGTGGATATCATTGTGATGAACCTGGAGTTGTGTTGGTGAGGTGGGTCTCTGTCTGTGCAAGTGGACACTATTGGTAAAGTTGTCTCTCGATAATCCATGCCTGCAACCTGAGGGCCTTGAGACATCATCTCCTTAGTTATCCCTATGAGTTGGGGATAACATCTGGCTCCTACTTGGGGACATGTACTCACTGTAGAGTGCATGAAAACCACATCATCTCATGGTGAAACCATAAAAACCAAGTTGGATCTATCACGCTTCATCCATATAATCAAAAATCAAATCTCAAATAACAATTAATCTAGAAAAGAAAATTTTGCATTTTTTCAAAAAACAAATTCTAAACTAAACATGCAATATGATGAAAAAATATGCAAGTGGAGAAAAATGAAAAATGAAATGCAGTTGAACTACCATGAGAAATCAATATGCAAATGCAGGCAATCAAAATGACCTACCTACTTACTTGGGGCCTTGGGGCCCTGAAGATCAGGTGATAGGTGATGTCAGGTGAAGTCATACAACCAATGCAACCATGTGTTCACCATTTCATCAAGATATCTCCCCCTATGCTTAATCATGCAATACAACAAGGATAAGTTGAGCACAAAATAATCATCAGCATAAATAGACAAATAATAATGAAATGAAGTGAAACTCATGGAGATGGGTGGGAGGGAGGAAATCCTTCTAGAAAGAAGATCCATAGCTTGATCGATCTATCTATGAATGGAACTATCGTATGTAGATGATGGCTCGTCTATATGATTGTAATTGACCATCTCCTTTTCTTCGTGTGTAGCAAGAACAAAAATCATGGCAGCTTCAAATTGATCTTCAACATGATGTGTTTCGTGAAAGTCTTCTTCATAACTCAAACTGTATTTCTATGCAATCATAGCACATGAGGAACTTAATCTATGACATGTTTCAGCAATATCTGGTGTCAACAAATCTGTAGGACCTTCTTCAACAATTTATTCATCTGTAGGGGCGTGTTATTCATCTTCGCTCAAAATGCCACTATTTCCTTAATGTTGAGAGGAGATAAGGGATCCCAAGAAAACATGATGATTTTCCAAACAAGAGGAAAAGGGGTAAGGCACAGTTTTAGGTCTAGAGAAAAACTCTTCTCTCGGTCTTAGAAAACGTCTCTTCTTTACATGCAAATCCATGTCAAAAGTCTCAATATGAAATTAATTTTGTTTGGTAGCATGAGCCCTGGATTCTTCTCGATTGGCCACCACCTTGGTGTCAATCAAAATCTGAGCATGAGAGTGACTAGAAATATTCATAGAACAAGCTCGGGTCACCTAAAGGATACTCATCACAACTCTCAAAGGATGGTTGAGCATCATCATGAACACATTGCGACACATTATCTTCAAACGGACAGAATAAGTTTGTAACCATATCATCATCCGGTTGCCAAACAAATGAATCATACATACACAAAGACCAGTCCTCCGAAGATGACCACTCAACACCTTTTACTTGAGAGCTAGCTTCAATGTCATAAATGGGATCTATATCAATAATGAAGCAACCCACATCCCATATACATCTCCCAACCTTTATGAAATCATCAATGTGTCGATCATTCAGGTCCGAGAGGTATTTCACAAAAGCATTTGCATCATTAGGAATGGTCACTTCTTCATCTTCATATGCAGGAGGAAAACAAGGATGAATGACTTGATCTTCGTCAAGCAGAAGCACGGATTCCAATGTATCCTTCTGCTCATCTGGATGTTGCACTTCATCAGGATCTTATTCTTCTTGGAAAGTCTCTCATTAATTTTATCTTTAACCAAGTCTTCGTCATCAAATAATTCACCATCTTGATCTTGATCTCTAACAACTTTGCAGACTTCTTCAGGCATCAAAAAGGATTGATCCTGAGATGGAAGGCCTTCCTGGTAGTCGTACCCTTTTTTCACATCTTTGCACAATGAATTTACTCTGAAGTAGGAAATGGAAACCTCCCATGCCATGTTCAAGGTAGGATTCCTCTCATAATTTTGAAGGATAGTGTTGTACTCTTCCTTTCTTTGCACACAGAACTTGACCAGGAAGTCCTTATTATGGAAGTGTTCAATTAATTGTTCACGGAACTCATTGTCCTCATGTATGTTTTCCTTGAGGCACTCGAAACTTTCCTCATTACTATCATCCTCGATCTCTTCTTCCTCAACTGTGTTTTCATCAGACTTTAGAAGAAGTGTTTTTTTCAAACCTTCAATAAATTCTGAAAGAAACAAACATCCCTGGAGAGCTTCCTCAAGCTATTGAATAATATCTTCAATATTTTTAGGGCCCCAATGCTCGAGGAAGTCTCGGATAAGGATTATTGAAGAACAAATACTTTTGTGGCTACAAGAATATCTAATCCAATCGCTTTTCCTTTCTTCAAGAAATAAGAGAAACCACTGCATAATCACAACTTCTTGTCCTATGTTGTAGTATATGATGAATTCAACAAACTCAGCGACATGTGCAACAGTAGAGGATGGATCACCATCGAACTTAGGAACATGAATCAACTGTTTATTTCTCCAATGAAAACTTCATATTAGTGCCTTTAAAATATGGGTGAATGGAGTCTTAGAAGTGTGAGTTAGACCAACAAAATCCCTAGGGGTGTAAATCTTCTTACTCCCTAGGGTATGCCAATCAAACTAGAGTAAACCTAGGAGGGTGTACACACTCGTACTTCTACTAGCAACCCTTGCCAAAAATTACTTATAAACTTTAGTAAATAAGATGAAGATTAATGGAGGGTGTATACAACATACTCATCCTAGGGGTTCAACCAACAATGACCAAGAATAAGCAAGAAAGAACTAACAAATGCATATTTTCCTTAACAATTCCAAGAGAGAGAGAGATCAAACCCTATTTCACTAAGAAAATTACCATCCAAGAGCAATAACATAAGCCTTCAAGAAGGGTGCACCACTTTAACTCAACCATTCACCAAGAATTTTCACAAGAGAGAGATACCAAAAATGCCCAAGAGGGCGCAAATTTCATCCAATATGTCTTCTCACAATGTGAGATCTATGATCAAAATGAAATAGAGAGGATCTCTATTTATACAAATCCTCTAAAACATAGTTTGTCCACATTCAAAGGGTAAACCACAAGAAAAGGGGACACCAACCCTTACTCTTTCCCCTTTTCCAAAATAATTTTTTTTTAATTCATAATTTGCACATAAGAAAAACCCTAGAAACATGATGTCACCCTCTTGGGGAAACCTTTTGGCACTTTTAGGTCAAGTCGTTGGGCTTGGAGATGAGTGTGCTAGGCCTCCAAAGGCCAAATGTCTTCAAGGTAAGTCTCTCCTCCATGATCCAAGGGCTCCCTCCCTCAAAACATGTCAAGTGTCTCCAATCACCACCAAACACTAGCCCTAGGGTGACGTCAAGCCCTTAAAGGTGACATTTTAGCCTCCAAAGGCAAGTTGTTTGGCTTGTAGGGGATAGGTGAGATCCTAAAAGGTGTCATCTAGGACTCCAAAGGCATATCATCATCATTCGGTGTGTGGGCCCTGGTATCCGAACCTGTGGGATTCAAGCCCCAAGGAATCCCAAGCTAAGATGTGCTTGTTTAACCATAGACAATATCACAATATGGTCACCCAACCATAGGCACGCAGCCACCCCCAAGAACCATAACCTTGACAAATAGAATAATTATCGAATCAATACCAGACCCAACAGATAACCAAGAGATAACATACCTCTCTCTCCAAGGATAGCACACCAAGAATAAAGTCCACAAACCAGAAACCAAGACCAAAACCCAACTGTAGTCATTGCAGTTGCACTCCTCCTCCAAACTTGCGCAACACTTTGTCTTGTGTGAGCTTATGAGTGAGAATGTCCAAATTAGCTCAAGCACCCTCTATTTATAGTGCTCTTTGTCACCTATCTAGGCTGACTTCTCCTTTTAGAAGATAATACTTCAATATTAATTATTTTATTGAGCCGACTTGTCTTCTAGGGTTTCTACACATTTGTTTATGGTTTCTCTAGCTTCTGAAGTATTCTAATCTAGTCATAGATTACACGTGGACGTTGATACCTCCCGCAGCTACCATAATATCAACACTCCCTCCTATCTAGGGAGGTATTAAAAAGTAACATTTTCATAGCCACACGGGTTATCTCATGATCATGTAGATTGATGCAAACCCCCTATCCCTCCTAAGGGATGCGTGACCTCTCGGTCAAGATATTTGATTCTGGAGCCGGAACGACTTTCCTAGTTCCAAATTAGAACCTCTATCTCCAAGTCCACAGGCCCTTGTCTATGTTTTTCTTGCATAAACCAACACTAGGCGTGAGCCTCCACTCCACGTGACCGCAGGCACGACCATGGGCTTAGCCTAAAAGGCGAATCGCATTTCGCGACTTCGGGGTTCCCAATACAACGAGTCCTTGTCTCCTCCAAGTCCCAAAACCTCGACGAGGGATAACGGAGGTCATCCCCTCCCTTTCCCCAGCTCATGTGAACACATGCCCATGACCACAAGCTTTACCATGAAGGCGCATCTGACTCCTCCAAGTCACAAATTCCGAAATCACGATGACGTGGAATCTATGGCCCAGATATCCCCTTGGCCGATGGTTGCAATCACTTCGATCTTTCGCGTTTCACGATTTCACCCTTAATGAAGTTTGTTCGTTCCTCCTTCCGGTCGTTGAAATGTTGAAACACTCCCTCCCTGCAGATCAACGGCCCTAATCCTCCGAAGACCCGACGACCCTGATCTTGTCTTGGTGACTCACTATTTCGTGATTCGGGGTCTTGGGATTCAAGGACCTCTGTCCTATCAACTTGCGATAGCCGATATCACAAAATGGACCTGTTATCGCACAGTTTGTAGTTTAGGTCACAGGCTACAGGATAGAGGACAAACTGGCGTAACAGGAACCTTCCCCACCCAATGTCACCTCGATGGGGAGGTTCTTTATGTTTAGGGAAGTTATCCCAGGGGAGATGTCCCCGGTAACCAGGGGTTTGAAGAGGCAAAGGATACAAGGTCAAGTCTTAAGATTTCCCTCCTCGCAGGTTACCACCAGTATCAGATAGTCCGGCTAATCAGCCAATAAAAGGAAGTGTAGGCCCTGTTGAAAACACCTGCCCGGAACAAGACAATAACAACACAATATATATATTTGTAGGCTATAACTCAAAGGGTTAGTACTTCTTTAACTATCTGATTTCATTTAATAAGCAATGCAATAGATACAATATGAAAGTCAACGTTTTGTTAATTAGCCTATGAAATATTATCAATTCATCAATATCCACCAAGATGACCAAGCCAAAAGCATATCCAATCAATAATTTGTTCAATAAATACTTGACGTCATCTTTCAATTGCTTATAAGAGTCAAAAACTTGTTGCGTCAACTATGACGTCAACCTAGGTTAGCAATGTTAGGGTTAGTTAGTTAGGGTTTCAGAAATTAAAGTTTAAAGGGTGGTTTTGTACACTAAAGGCTCAACGTTGGAGTTCTAACCAGTGCCTTAGGGTATATGGAGTCAAAAGTAAAGACACAAGGTCTCGGGAGGATAAAAACTTAGAGACTAGAAGGTAGGGTTCTATGGTGCTGCAAAGGCAGGGCCCTAGAATCAAAACCCTAGGGAAAAGAGGCTCACTCCGGTGTTGCTTAAGCAAGGCCTCGTGCTCTTTCCTCCTTCTCTAAATAAACTTGGAAAAACGGCTAGCTCAAAGTATAAATTTAAGGGAGAAAGTGTTGCAATAGCAAGGCCTTCAAACCCTAGAAGGTGAAACCTTATGTGTAGTCAAACTAGGCCTTGGATGTCTCCTCTTTTCAACCTATAACATCAACGCTAGCTCAGAAAAAGGAAGACAAGTGTAGCAATGGCTAGGCTCTATCTTCTTTCTTCAATGGCTAAAAACTATTTCTCAACAAGGGGACATGTAACAATGACCTACTTGTGTGCTTGTTACCTAGGGTTTTAAAATCAGCAAATTTATAAGTAAATGAAAGAATACTAACCTACAACCATTCAATCAAGAATTTTTGCAGGAAAAACACTTACATATCATGAAGAAAAGCATGTGCAAACCCTAGTTGTAAACCTTCCTTGAGAGAAATGCCATAAATGCCAAGAAAAATCCTCCAAGAACAAGTGTGCGCACTTAAACACCAAAATTACCCTAGTAGGGCGCAAGAAATAAGATCTCACAAGAGAGTGAGTTGTGTTATCTTCAAAATGAGGGAAAACATCCTCAATTTATATCATCCAATGACCTTTAATTTAAAAATTAGGTCATTAAAACAGCCGACAAGGCTGACTACTAAAATCATATTGTTTTTACATTTAACCGCTAAATAAAAGCCTAAGTGAGCAGTAAACATGACGTCTAGCCCCTCTGAGGGAGACGATGGCCCTATTTAGGGCAAAAATCAGCACCTGAAGGCAAACATTGGCCCTCTCTGGGCCTCCAAACTTTGCCACACGTGTCAAATTGCTCTGTCAAGGTACCACTCACTGGAGGTGACGTCATGGATCCTAGATGACATCCTGGGGCATAAAAAAACACATGATCCACCTGCAATAGGTCAATCCCCCTAGGTTGGGCTCAGCCAAGGTTTCCTGGATGAAAACGTCCTCCTTCTTCTCTTGTGCAAAGGCTCGGTCAATCATTGTACTGTCTCTACCCTTGATGAGGTCCCAGCAACCATTTGATGGGATCTTCATCCCCATGGAGGTCCGAACTGATCATCTCCCCATGTGTATCGGTCCACTGGTACCTGTCCTTCGGGCATGGTCCTGCACATCAAAAACTTCGCCCTCCATGGGCTCATTAGTCCTCGGGATCATAGCAATGTCAATCATATTTCATCATTAATTTTATCAAATACATGCATAAGACCCCTAGCA
>SNQJ01S0162005.1:0-21514 GCA_010110895.2 Picea sitchensis
ACCAGAACTCAAGGTTGACCATGAAGGCGTATGCAATGGATGTGCACAAGGGAAGAACATCAAGAACCCTTTTCCGAAGAGAGACAGAAAAGCAGAAGGAGTCCTAGAGATCATTCATTCAGATGTATGTGGCCCAATGCCATCATTCTCCATTAGTTGGTATGTATATTATGTATCATTTATTGATGATTATTCTCGTAATACCTGGGTATATTTTTTGAAATCTAAATATGAAGTGTTCAGCAAGTTCAAGGAATTCAAAGCCTTGATAGAGAATCTTTATGAAAGAAATATTAAGATACTCAAGTCAGATAATGGAGGAGAATATACCTCAAAAGAGTTTGTGAACTTCTGCAAATATGTTCGGATCAAGAGGGAACTCACTACTCCCTATAATCCCGAACAAAATGGTGTAGCTGAACGGAAAAACAGAATGATAATGGAAGCTGTGAAGACTATGATCCATGATCAAGATCTTCCTATGTGCTTATGGGAAGAAGCAGCAATGGCAGCTGTATATGTGTAGAATTGATTGTCCCATAGTGCACTTGGGCTCAAGACCCTGGAAGAGATGTTCACCGGAAAGAAGCTAGAGGTAATCCATCTCAAAATATTTGGCTGCCCAGTATTTATTCATATACCGAAAGAGAAGAGGAACAAGCTAGAACCTTCAGGAAAGAAGGGAATATTTGTGGGATACTGTGAGGTCTCCAAGGCCTTCAGAATATATATACCAGGTCACCGTCACATTGATATCAGCAGGGATGTGACCTTTGATGAAGATGCAGTGGTCAAGAAATCAAGAAGATGCCAGCTTGAAGAAGTATATGAAGAGGAACCCGTAATCCCCAGAACTATAGTGAGGGAGGTTCCCAGAGCTGCATAACCAGTGAGGGAAGTCGTAACTTCCCCTAATGAGGAAATTCTATAAGACCATGATACGAAGTTCAATAACCTCCTCAGATGACGATCCTCCATAAAAGAAAGCCAGCTTGGGCTAGAGAGCTTATTCAAGATGGAGAGAAGTATGGTGTTCCCGAAGGAACTACGAGATAGGTGAAAATACCAAAGCCATTCTCCAGTTATACAGCTTTGATGTGTGATCTTCTAGAGGAGGAGCCTACCTGCTTTGAAGAATCCTTTCAGAGGAAAGAATGGGCAGATGCCATGACAGAGGAATACCAATCCATAATAAAGAACAAAGTATGGGAAATAGTTCCCAGACTGAAGAGTAAATATGTGGTATCCTCCAAATGGCTCTTCAAAATAAAACATGTTGCTGATGGAAGTATTGAGAAGTATAAAGCAAGATTTGTCACTCGTGGATTTTCTCAAAAGGAAGGCATTGACTATGAAGAGACATTCGCTCCTGTAGCCAAATACACTTCGATCAAAACCATCATAGTTCTTGCAGCTAAGATGAAGTGGAAGTTACACCAAATGGATGTGAAGACAACTTTCCTAAATGGTGTCATCGAAGAGGAAGTGTATATAGAGAAACCTCAAGGATTTGAAGTTGAAAACAGGTAGGCTCATGTCTGCAAATTGAAGAAATCCTTATACGGATTAAAGCAATCCCCTAGAGCTTGGTATGGCCATATAGAAAATTTTCTGATGAGATTAGGCTTTACCAAGAGTAAAGAAAATTCTAACCTCTACTTCAAGGTTATGAACGATGAGCCAGTGATATTATTGCTATATGTGGATGACTTATTCTTAACCGGAGAAGAAAATCTCATCACTGAATGTAAGAAGAGACTTGCCTCATAATTTGAAATGAAATACCTTGGCCTAATGCATTATTTCTTAGGTCTTGAGGTATGGCAGAGTCTAGAAAGGATCTTCCTTAACCAAGGGAAGTATGTAGTCAAAATCCTGAAGAGATTCAACATGTTGGAATGCAAGTCCATGAATGCACCCATGGAAGCAAAGCTAAATCTGTTGGTCGATACTTCATCATAATTAATTGATGCAATGTTGTATAGACAGATTATAGGATCGTTGATGTACCTCACGAACACCGGACCAGATATTTGTTTTGCCGTGAACACCTTGAGTCAGTTTTTGGTAGAACCCAGACATGTTCACCTTGTGGCTGCAAAACATGTGATGAGGTACCTTAAGGGTACATTAGATTATGGTCTCAGTTATGATGGAGATCATGGTTTCACATTGAGTGGATACACTGATTCAGATTGGGCAAGAAGTATTTCTAACAGGAAAAACACTTCTAGATGTTGTTTCAGTTTGGGATCAACCATGATCTCATGGTAGATTAGAAAGCAATCCAACATTTATCTCATCACAGCGGAAGCAGAATACATTGTTGCATGTTCTGCCAGCTGTGAAGCTATATGGATTCGAAAGTTACTGACCAGTCTATTTGACCTAGACATGGAAGCAACCACGATCCTATGTGACAACCAGAGCTGCATAAAGATGACAGAGAATCTTGTATTCCATGACAGGTCGAAGCACATAGAGATTCGATATCATTCCATCTGTGACATGGTGCAGAGGGGAGCCATAAATCTCTAGTACGTTAGCACGGATGAACATGTTGCTGATGTGTTGACCAAGCCTCTATCTTGTGTAAAGTTTGAGCACTTTCAAGATAAGCTTGGTATAGTTCGAAAGGACCTTCCTCGAAAGGAGGAGTAGTTGATGTGATGAGACATCTCTTGTTTCCAGCTTCATTGTTGTGATTTAAAGAAAGAAGATGTGATGTGACTAGTACTGAGCTTTCGGCTTGACAACTATGACGCAAAGCCAGTCTAGTATCATGCTTCCAACCGGATGGTTGTGACGTAAAGCAAGAGGATGTTATGTGACTAGCACTAAGCTTCTGGCTTGACAGCTGTGACGTAAAGCCAGTCTAGTATCATGCTTCCAGCTTGATTATTATGACGTAAAGTAGGACGAACATCTTGCTTCTAGCTTGACAGCTGTGACATAAAGCAAAACGATGTAATCAGACTAGTACTCTGCTTCCGGCTTGAAAGCTATGACATAAAGCCAGTCTAGTATCTTGCTTCTAACTTAAGTGTTGTGATGTAAAGCAAGACATTGAGATGAGACTAGTAATGTGCTTCCAGCTTGAGAAGTTGTGATGTAAAGCCAGTCTAGTATCTTGCTTCCAACTTGATTGTTGTGATGTAAAGCAAGACGAGTACTGAGCTTCTAGCTTGATAGTTGTGACGTAAAGCTAGTCCTGTATTATGATGAGCCAGCCTCGTGTTGTGGTGATGATGATGTATTAGTCTTATACTAATACATATTGATGCAGATGGTGATTGCATTCCTTTGAGAATGACGATGTTGTCAATGAAGAAAACTTTCGATGATTTATAGATACGCCAGTCAGTGTTTCAAGATGATATTGATGATGATGTCATCCTGATGTTGTTGATGATAAAGGCCTCTCTCTCATTTGATGTTGTTGAAGAATACCCTTCTTGTTAAGGGGGAGTGTTGAAATAATGTAACTGCAAAGTGTATTCTTATTATTAGATATATTATTCATTGGATCAATCTCCATTGTGGATTGATCATGTCAGCTATTGTAAAAGGACCAAATCCACTTTTGTGGATTGGTCATAATATAATTGTAATAGGCATAAAAAGAAGTCAGACCCAAAATATATCAAAGAGGCCCCGGAATATAATAAAGGTGGTTATAACCACCCAATAGAAGAAGTCAGCCCTGCCAGTGAAAGGACACTCCCACAAGTGCCAGTCTTGTATAAATAAGGAGGCTAGCACCTCACTTAGACACACCTCACTTGCTCATTTGAGAGACAAGTTTCGGAGCTGCTATTAGAGAAGAGAGAGAGAGAGAGGCACATCTTTAGGAGAGGAATTTTTGTATTTGCTTGAGTTATCTATTTGCATTGTATTGGCTATCTATAATAAGGAAGTTTTGTTGGTTTTTCTTCCCCTAGAGGGTTTCCCAGGATAAATGTTCTATCTCTTGTGATTGTGTATTTCTCAGTGATCTTGTCTTATGTTTTTGTTATCTATTGAAATGAAAAGAACTATAATAATGGATTAAACATTAACACCTGGGGCCTACGTACCTTCTGCGGGGCCTTGTGATGCCCTCCTCTATGTGACCTTCCATGCTTAACCCACCTTCACGATATTTTTCCGCAAGGTAGTTGCAGTCTGTTCTAAGTTGCCCATCTGGAATGTTGAACCAGGTATCGTCTAGTTCTGGGCCTTCCTTGCCAACCCCCTCATTGGCAAGCATGTCCGCTAGTGCATTCGTTGTCCTGCACACCCAACGCAACTCCACTACATTCAGAGTTCTCAAATGTTCCTGGATTTTCTATAGGGAGTGTGCAAGGTGCCAGTGGAGCTGAACCTTACCCACTCTGGTGCCATTTTGGAGTCTTTTTGTCGTGTTGATAACCAGGGTGGAGTCACCTTCCACGATGGTGTTTTTCATCCTTTCGCGACTTAGGATTTCAAGGCCAAGTTCTAGGGCTCCAAATTCCTCCACGTTGTTGGTTGAGTTTCCCATGCTCCCAACGTACAGTCAGATGGTGTTACCGCCACTATCTCTACTCACGCCGCCTACCCCTGCCACTCCTGGATTTCCTTTTTTTGCCCCGTCAAATATCAGTTTGAGGAACCCTGGCAGAGGGGGAATCCAGTTGTGGGCTCCTATATGGAGTTGCGGGTTGCGCCCTACAGTTGGGATGTTGTGCCAATTTTTCAGTTGGAAAAGGTCTAGGATCCAGGAGTCTTAGTCAGTGAGTTGCACTTTCTCCATCTTGTAGTTGCGACTCTGCACTATTTCTCTTATTTGAGAGACTATTGTCTCCTTTATCCTTTCTGTCGGTATGCTTTCATTCCTGAAGATGTGTCTGTTCCATTCTTTCCAGATTGCCTAGATGATCATCCCCGACGTTAGATCCCAACAGAGGTTCACCATTTCATTTTCACTGTAACCCTCATTCCATTTGTTGATGGTTGCGTTGATGTTCCCCCGAATGCTATTGGATTGGTGGAAGATTCCTGCCGCCCAATCCCAAATCTATGTTAGGTAACTACATTTGTTGAGGATGTGGTTAGTTGTGTCCTCCTTTTCTAGACAGAGATGGCATCGTGATGAACCTATGAAACCCCTTTTCATGAGGCTCTCCCAAGTTAGAGTTTGGTTATGTCGAACAAGCCATTTGAGCATTTTTTATTTTTGGCCATTGGGGGATTTTCCAAAAAAATTTCCACTGTTGCTCTGGATTTTCTTGGTCCTTACCTGCGATGTAATACCGTGCTTATTTTAAGTTGAATTCAGCCCCATTTTTCCTACCCCACCTCAATTGGTTCTCTTCTTCTGAGACCCCAATTTTCCTTTTTCCCAATTCTTCCTCCACCTCTTTCGTGATTGTTTCGATCCGAGCTCTATTTTGTGGCTTAAGTTTGCCCTAGATCTTCCATCTGGCACTGTCATCCCTTTACTTCCAATAATGATGGATTTTTGTTTTTCCTTGCCCAATCATTTCCTATTGAAGTTCCTCCCTGTCTGGATTTTCCATTCTGGGTTCCTGTTGCCATGCGTCCTCCCAAAACCTTGTTGTTCTACCATTTCTAACTTCCCAGAAGCTCTGTTTCTGGATCCAGTGTTTGTTGCGCTAGGTAAGATTCCATATGGTCGATCCCTCCCTTGTGCCCATGAATCGAATTCACTCCTAGTCGCTTATGTTCGGGGCATACTTGGCCTTCCATAGGTTTTCCCACGGAACTGATTTGTCTTTTACCCATATCCACCAGATCTTTTCCCCGTAGGCTTCGTTGGTTACCTATGGGTCTTGTAACCCCATGCCCCCTTGCTTTTTGGTCTGCATACCTTATCCCAGGCCACCAAGGCCCATTTATTTTTATGTTCTGCGCCACGCCATAGGAAGTCTCGTTGGATGGATCTTATCTTTTGAATAATTCCTTTGGGGGTTGGGAACACTGACATCATATATGCCAAAATTGCTTGAAGAACCATTTTGGTGAGGATAAGCTTTCCTGGAAGGTTTAGGGTTCTATATGTCCAATTTTTTACCCTCTCCTGCAGTTTGCATGGCCTTTGTGCAGGTTGTGTCTGTCATGGGGATTCCCAAGTATTTCATTGGGAGCGCTTTACGTTCAAACCCCAAAATGTTGGCCAAGTTGTCTTGAATTGCTCGATTAGTGTTGAAGAAATATATCATGGATTTGGAGTTGTTGATTTCCGCCCTCGACACTTCCCCGAAGTCTTCTAAGATTCTTTTAAAAGCATTTTCTTCCTTTATCGTGGGTGTGCCATGGAGTAGGGTATGATCAACGAACTGTTGGTGTGTGGAGGTTGGACACTTTTCAAAAGGTTTGATGCCTTTTATTTCCCCAGCTGCAGTTGTGCTTTTTATACTTCTTCTTAGCCCTTCCATCATTAGAATGAACATGAAGGGGGGAAACGGGTCCCCTTGTCTTATGCCTCTGGATGCCCATAAAGGTTTGGTTGGGGATCCATTGATTAGTAGCAAGTATCTTGTCATTGAGACTAGAGTAACTATCCATTTGATCCAGTGTTGGGTGAACCCAAAGGCTTCCAACATCTTATCCATGTAGTGCCAACTTATTTTGTCGTAAGCCTTCACTAGATCAAGTTGGATTATCATCCCCCCTCTCCTTTGGCTTTTCAGCATGTGAATGATCTCATGGGATTGGATGATATTGTCTGGGATTTGTCTTCCTTCCACAAAACACACATTTTCATGTGAAATCAGTGTGGGAAGGAGTGGCTTTAGTCTATTGGCTATGACTTTGGATATTATATTGTAAACTACACTGCATAAGGCTATAGGCTTGTAGCGGTATGGGGTCCTAGATTCATTTTGTTTCGGGATTAGAGTGATCATTGTGGCATTTAAAGATTTTAGGATGGATGTCAATCGCCTGGAGTCATCCACCACCTTGTAAATATCTTGCTTAACCACTTCCCAACAGGCTTTGAATAATTCCACTGTGAAGCCATCCGAGCCTGGGGCCTTTCTGTTGGGCATCTCCTAGACTACTTGGTCAATTTCTTCCTTGGCAATGGGTTTTCTCAAGACAACATTTTTCTCCTCTGTGACCAGCTCGGGGATGTGTTGAATTATTATTTGTATGGCCACCGATCTATCTTGGTTGGGTTCCTAGGCTATCCCCTAGAAGTGTTTGACCAGTGTAATCTCAATTTCTTGGTGGGATTCTCTTTCGATCCCATCCTAATCCCTAATTTTCAAGATTTTGTTGTGGGATCTTCTTGCTATAGTTGTTCTATGAAAAAACTTGGTATTCCTCTCCCCTTCCTTTAGCCACCTTATTCTGGACTTTTGGCACCACAAGGTTTCTTCCTGTTGGCATCATGCTTCCCATTCCTGGGTCAATTGGATCTCTTCTTTTTTCTAATCCTATGTATATCCCTCTTCGATGCACTGTTCCTGTACTTTCCTCATTCTATCCTCGATGCTCTTTTTCCCCTGGTTTATATCTCCAAAGACTTCCTTGTTCCACTCCTTGATTTTTGTTTGATGTATGTGAGTTTTTTGTAAAGTTTGAATATCCTTGTCACTTGATCCAGAAGTTTCTTTTGCCCCCATTGGTTGATAGTCTCCTTAAAGGTGGGATGGTCGATCTATAATTTCTCAAATCTAAATGGTATGCTCATCGGTGTGGTTTGAAAATTAGCTTCCAGTTGAACTAGCCAGTGATCTGATCCCCCCCAGGGGAGGATGCTGTAGTCCAACGTTAGCCCCTGCAACATGATTGATTCTGACACCAAGAATTTGTCTAGCCTTGTAGCTACTTGGTGCTGGCCTAGTTGTTTGTTGTTCCAGGTGAACTGACCATTGTTGGTCTTGATGTCCATGAGCTTCATTGTGTTAATGAAAGATGAGAATTCTTCCGCATCTCTGTCCAGTCTCCTAGTGCCCCCTTTTTTCTCAACGAGTGTCATGATCATGTTGAAATCCCCTGCCAGGATCCAATGGAGGTTGTGAGTATGATCCTTTAGGTTCTCTAGGTCGAGGAGCAATCTCCTTTTTACCTCCATCACCTAGGGGCCATACAAATTATTACATAGAATTTCCTCTGTGTTCCCTATAATTTGCATATTAACCGAAAGTGTGTTTCTTGTGGATTCTATTGCAAGTAGGTTCACTGATTGTGGGTTCCACAAGGTGAGTATACCTCCCGCCATCTGTTGTATTTCGACAACCAACATCTTGTACTTACTCCAATGTTTTTTACTAATTGTTTCCATTCTTTCTAAAGTGAATTTTGTCTCTTGAATGAAACATAGGTCAGATTGTTCCTTACTCAATCTAGTTTTAAGAATTCGTTGCTTTCTTGGGTTGTTTAGGCCTCTTATATTCCATGTTATTATATTCATTTAAACATGTGGGGGGGAGTTGGGGAAGAGCTTTCTAATATTACCTAAGTTTATCAGCAGGGCTCAAAGTTCTTGTAGGGCTACGCTATTTGATTTCCTTCCTTTCTTCCTCCATGCCTGCTTAGGTGAGTGTTGTGGTTGTCCATCGCCTGTTTTGATTCCTAGGTGACCTATCTCACCATGCATGTGTTTGATCCCTATGGATTTCGCTTCCTCCCTTAGGAGGAAGAGATATTGAATGCGATCGAGTTGCTCCGTTGACACATTGTCTACTCCCTGCCTTTTCCATTGCTCCAGTATATTTGGTAGATCTAATCCTTCCCTTTCCATAATGTCTCTAAGATTTCGGTCCTCTGTTCCTACCTTACTTGGAGTCATCTTTGAATATATGTCTTCTTCCTGCATTGGGGTGTTGGCATCTTCGTTTCCTCATTCCCCGAGACTTGCACTACCTCCTTGTTCTCCTTTGTTGCTTGGAGTTTCTGTGTTCTCCTGAGTTGCGCGTTCACTCGCTTCCTTATCTTTCATCTTTTTCATCCCTCCTTCTTCCCCATGGTTGGGCATGCCCCTTCCTTCTATTCTAAGCCTAGCTTCTAGATTGTTTCCTGTTGGGGCCTTTCCTTGTCTCTTGTTTCCTCTGCTTTTGTGATTTGGCTTCACAAAATCGTCCTCATCCTGATGTAGCTTGGTGTTTTCCGCTTCTTGTTTTTTGTTAAGAGGGCATTCTCTTAGTAGGTGTTCATGTTCATGAAATCTTCTACAATGAAACATGATTTGCTCATAGTCTATGCTTTGTATCCATTCATCATCCCTAAACTCCAAGCTTATGGCTTCCAGGAGCGCCCCCGAAACATCCATCTCAATGCAGATCCTTGCATAGGATGTATATCTGCCTTTTAGGGTAGCTTTCGATGTCTTGACATATTTTCCGAGCTTGTTCCCTATGGCTTCGAAGGTGGATGGAAACCAATAGTCTAGCAGTAAGGAGTAAATCCTTAGCCATACTGGGACATTTTTAAAGGTTTCTTTCTCTGGGGAGAATTTTTCCTTCCATGGACGAATGTACAGCCCCGCTGAGGCGTGGAAATATGCCTCTCCCCCTCAAAGACTTTATCCCTATCCTCTAGGTTCATAAAGACCGTTGTGAAGAAACCTTTCGAGCCCAGGTGGAGTTCCACATCTTCATTTGGCTTCCAATGGTATTTTATCCAGTTGCGCAATGTTTTTTTTGTGGGCCACAGGCCCATGAACTTGCAGATGAGTGCATGCGTCTTCATCTGATCCCGAAAGAGCTGTGTTTGGGGGTCTTCCAGTATAACCCTGGGTATCAGTGTTGTTTTAGGTTTACACGGGTTTCACCCCTCTACCCCACTGGGGTTCGTCGTTGCTTTCACATCGTTCTGGGCTTCTCTAGCTACTTCCCCCATGCGATCTCTTTTTTCTTGGTTTCCCTCTTGGTTCTTTTCCGATCCTGATCCTGAGGTGCCTGTCAGAGGTTCTTTGAAACCGCCGCCTCGTGGGCCTTTCCCTATATCCACCACTACCTGCTTGTATGAGGGGGTTGCAGTCCCTCCCCCTTTGGTGACCATGCTGGCTGCTGCTGAGACCACGATTGTCAAAACCTAGCTTGAAAATTTCTCCAGTCTTCCCTTTTGTTTCGTCTAAATTGTATTTTTAAATGTATAAATGGATTGAGTTTTCTGAAAAATCCATAGGACACTAGAATTATGCAAACTCAATCACTCAAATTTACAGTTCCAACAATTTCACAATTTTTCATCAAATTTTCAACAAAATTAATCGAAATTTGATAAAAAAAAATAAAATAAAAAATTCAAAATACAACAATTTTAAAGTTGATACCGTCTTTAAGGAAAAATAAAAAGAAAAAAAAATAAAAATACAATCAAAACAATATTACTATTGAAGTTGGTAACGGTCTTTTAATATCAATATCCATTTAACAAATTTTAATAAGAAATTAAATTATTTTAATTTATTATATTATTTTAGAATTAAATAATTATTAAAAACAAATATATTTTATCTTATAATAAAAATTTAACATATTAATTATAATATGTTCACATTTTTTTAGCAATTTTATTTAATAACAGTTTATCATATTTTACAAAAGTGATTTATGTTTTTATTATGATGTAATCAAACATTTCTTAAATCTACAAACCTTAAACTGATTGTTTATCATATTTTACCAATGTGATTTATGTTTTTATTGTTATGTAATTAAACAACTAAAAATAGATTTAAAATTGTTATTAGTATATTTAAACTGGTTATTACTACATTTAGTGAATATTAAAATAATGAATAATCTATTAAAAAAGTTAATTATTTTAATTTATTATATTACTTTTAAAATTGAATAATCTATTAATAATTATTATGTAATAAAAATTATTATGTATGTGTAAAAAATAAAATAAATGTTAATGAATATGCCTATCACAATGTATAAAACAAAATGTTAAATTTGCTCTTATAATAATGTTTTGGATTTTAAATGAGTTGATCATTGAAGTTTTGAATTTTAAATATTTTTAATGAAAATTAAGGGAAAAAAAAACATATAAATATGGTTTACAAAGTTTTGGATTTTAAATGAGTTGTTCATTGAAGTTTTGGATTTTAAATATAGTTTTGGATTTTAAATGAGTTGTTCATTGAAGTTTTGGATTTTAAATATTTTTAATGAAAATTATATATATATATATATATATATATATATATATATACATATATATATATATATATATAATTAACAAAAAAAAAAAAAAAAAAAAAAAAAAAAAAAAAAAAAAATTTGAAAATTCAAAAAAAAAATACCAAACATATAAATATGGTTGTCAATTTTAACATAGGAATTTTTTATACATTTTAGATTTGCTGACTTAGTCTTCATCTTATTACCAAGTGTATTTTTTTATTTTATTTTAAATTTAGTATTATCTTTTAAGATTAACATTAATATAAAAAAAGTTAATTATTTTAATTCTATTATATTGTTTTTAAAATTGAATAACCTATTAATAATAATTATATGTGTAAAAAAATGTTAATGAATATGCATATCACATATAACAAAACAAAATGTTAAATTTGACCTTATAACAAACACTTATGAATGGCCCAAAGGGGTTGGATCCAAACGTGGAAAGCAAGGAGTTTTTCACCATTGGGAAAGGGCTCACCTCATGAGGGGGCTTCCAACTCAGTTTCTCATGGGGCATCTTGAGGTAGTGGTTGAATGTGTGGTTGCACCCAGATACTATATTAAATGGTATCGTGACCCCTGCACACACAAGTGGATCAAAGCTCACCCCTCATGTCCTTCAAATTTATAAGGTATGTGTGAGGGGGGAGTCATCTATGACTATGATGGACAAAAGGTAGTGGATTTTTCCTAGGGCTTGGGAAAAAAGCACCAACAATAGAGAAGAAAATCTAGCAGTGTACATGGGTATAAAAATAGCTCATGCAATTTAAATATTCTAACTCTCATGGTGCTAGGGGAATTTGAAATATTCATAAAGGACCTCTTAGGCCTCTCACACTCTACAACTCATTCTTCTAGCGGCCTCTGCTAGAGAATAAATGCCTTGAAACAAATCTTCATTAAAATTTGCTTATTTCATATCCTTCGCTCTCAAAACACTGAAGTTGACCACTTAGCCAAAGAAATGAAATATTTAGAACAGGGCCTCCTCGTCATGAATCAAATCCTCTCACATGATTGGCTCTCTTAATCAGATATTCATGGATTTGTTTCCTCTCACAACTCTCGTGACCTTTCCTTCCTGACCATTTTTAATATCCTATTCATTCCCTCACCCCCACTAACCTTCCTCTCCCCTTCCTCCCCTTTCCCTCGGTGGGTCTCTTCCTCCTCTTCCCTCGCTCTCAAGCAACCCTGTTCCCTACACTCCAACACCTTCCACACCCACATTCCTCCCCATGTCTTCCCTTCAACTGCTTGTGCTATCCTCATATCCTGTGGAGCTTCACTCGCCCCTCTTGATGTTTTCCCGTATGCTCATGGTGTCAGCTTCATCTCTCCACCCTGTGAAAATTCATTTCATCTCGTGGGTAATCCTGACACCCTATTCCATCAAGGGAACATCGCTTCAACAATCATGGTTGATCCAACTGTTTTTTAGCGCCATCACTTGGATTTTAAGGACACTCAACTCTCAATCTGGTTGGTATTCTCTCCATGCTTACTCTGTCTATGTTCTTCATTTCTTCAATGTTGCCTAACCTGTTTTCTCCTGAGTCTCTGCGTCAATATGTGGTAAAGTTCAAGAGCTCCCCCGCCTTATCTCCGTTTCCTTTATTCTAGAGCTCCGAATAGTTATGCCCATTACTAATGCGCAGATGTTAGAAGAGCGGAGGAGTGCATAGATGCTCGACACCGTGAGTTCCAACAAGAGAATCATGGGTTGCATGAGGAAATGGCGATCCTACAAGATCAACTGCAACAACAAGAAATACAGCATAACCAAGAGTTGGCAATTTCCATCAAGGGAATTAACATGAATATATATAACTTGGGGTAAGCCTCAACACCTGCAACTCCCAGTCCTCCCTCAGCATCTTGAGAATTCTATCGACTCTAGTGAGTCTCGGCTCACGTCCACCTTCCATTCAACAACCAACAACGACCACCCTTCGGCCCCTTCTGCGCCAAGACATGCAAACTTTCATCATACAGAGGAAAACCCAATGACACCACAAGTGGAATAACAAGAAGATCCAGGGCCTCCTCTAAATCATTAGTCAGGTTTTAAATGAAATGTAATTTTTTGTTACTTTTGAACATGTTTATTGCCATTTTTACTTGGAAAATTGTAGCTCTTTTGGATCGGCTACTCCCTATTTCTTTTAAATTTCCATACACACATTCTCATGGAAGAAACATAGGCTTTTTCACTCTACCATATGTAATTTTTGGAGATCTAACAATGCTCTTTTATATATAAACTCCCAAACAAAACACCTAAGTGAATGATATCTCTATTATTTCCTAATATCTTAACAATTTGTCAACCAGATTTGAGAAAAGTTTACATATTGAGAACATAGCGTGAATTAAAATAGATTTAAATTGATTGTTACTTTGTTAATATATTTCCATTTTAATTTGAGTTAAAATAAATCTAGTGTGGTTCTCACTCTATTAATATAGGTATATTTTAATATCATTTTATTGAGTATGAAAATAATGAGAAAAAATATTAATAAATATGTTGATATTTAAATTTTATTCCATTTATTTTATTTTTATTAAGTTTTTTAACTTCTCACTTTAAATTTGTTTTTTTTTTTCATAAATCACACTTGTCATCCAGATTTACTAATTTTCAAATTGTTTCTACCATATAAATGTACCTCTATCTAAAAGTATATTATCCCATAAAAAGTAAGATATAAATCCCATTCATATAGTATGAGCATCATCTCAATGGGAGTACTATCAATAGAGTGGTGTGCCATATTAACATATTAATGATTGAGGTTAAGCTTATAACATGCATAATCTAAGTCTACGAGGACTGAGTACTTTTAGTTTTGGAAATACTTGGAATAGGGATTGAAAAATACATGTAAGGGACCCAAGGTTCCTCCATGCTCTCCTGAATACTTGGGGCTATTTTAGAGGATCATTCCATAGTGTATTTGAAAAAACATGGTGAAGGGTTAGATGAGGTGTGAGGTTTTAATCTCTCTTCTCTCCATGGTAAAGTGGGTGTCATGGTAAAGTGGGTGTTGTGAAAAATAATTCATTTATGGGAAATTATTTAATATACATAGGATGACACATTACACATATATATATATATATATATATATATATATATATATATATATATATATATATATATATATATATAATTTGATAATGGATTGTGATGATATAGGGTGAGTGTAATATAATGATAGTCTCTTTTGACACATTAGATGAAATAGAAACATTAAAAATATACATTTTTTAACTTTCACATATATTTTGAGATACCTACATAATGAATCTATATTTTGGGTAAGAAGATGAAATGTAGAAAATTGAATAGGCACTTGTGAATATATATTTTTTATCAATTTTGATTTTTCTTAAAAATGACATTTTACTCTTTTTGTAGAGTATAAAGTATATGTTTGTGTTGGTGCAATGTTTGAGTAACTAAATGATGGAATCAATATATAAAAATTGGAAGCTGGGGTAATTCACCCAAGTACCGACCCATAATCCTCCCCTATTGTAATGGTCCTACAGAAAGAAGGTTCTTGGTGCATGTGTCTAGATTTGTGCGCCCTTAATAAATTGACCATTAAAGATAAGTTTCTTATTCCTATCATTGGTGATCTGTTGGATGAGCTCCAGTGTGCCTATTTCTTCACCAAATTGGATCTTCGCTTTGGTTATCACCAAATTGGATCTTCGCTTTGGTTATCACCAAATTAGGATGAACGAAGCAAATATTCCAAAAACCACTTTCATAACTCATGAAGGCCATTATGATTTCTTGATAATGACTTTCGAGCTTTGAAATGCTCCATCTACCTTACAAAGTCTCATAAATAAACTTTTGAAGCCCTACCTTCAAAAATTTGTTCTGGTTTTCTTTGATGACATTCTTATTTATAGTTGCACTTGGGATTTCCATCTTAAACATGTGGACAAACTACTCTAATTCTTACAGGACCATCAATTGTTTGTCAAAAATTCCAATTGTTCTTTTGGGGCAAGTGAGGTCGAATACTTGGGACACATTGTAGGTCGTGATGGAGTACGCGTGGACCCTAATTAACAAGATTCAAGCCATGCAGGATTGGTCACATCCTAAGACCTTGAAAATCCTTCAGGGTTTCCTTGGCCTCACAGGATATTACTAGAATTTGTCCACCATTATGGAAAAATTTCCCAGCCATTGACGAACCTTCTTAGGAAGAATGAATTTCAGTGGACCCTTGCAGTAGAGAAAGCCTTCCTAGATTTGAAGCAGGCCATGTGTATTAACCCCATCGTATTCATCCCCAACTTAAACAAAACTTTTTTGGTCAAGTCAGATGCTTCAGGCACTAACATTGGTGCAGTTATCACCCAGGACGATCAACCTCTTTCTTTCATTAGCCAGGATTTGAGTGGTCGCAATTTGGGAAAATATACATATGAAAAGGAAATGATGGCCATTCTCCATGATATGCACACTTGGAGACCATATCTATTGGGGCATCATTTTCAGATCAAAATCGATCACCATAGTCTCAAGTATTTCCTTGAGTAGAGGTTGTCATCCCCATAAAAAAATAAGTGGTTGATCAAAATGTTGGGCTATGATTATGAGATCATCTATAATAAATGTAAATACAATGTCGTGAAAGATGCGTTGTCCAGACAATATGAATACGAAGGTTCCCTCTTTTCTCTATCCTTACCCATCCCTCATTGGATTAATGAAGTTCGACGTGAATGACTCGCCCATCCCACAATTTCATAGATAATCCAGTGACTTCAAACTAACACTAGTCCTCCTACTTGATATACTTGGAAAACTAATCTACTCAAATATAAGGATCGCTTGGTTTTGTCACTGTATTCATAACTCAAGCCAAGGATCTTAAATGAGTTGCATTATTTTCTCTTGCGGGTCACTCAGGCTTCCAAAAGACCTTTGCTCATGCTCGCCGCTCTTTTTTTTAGGAAGGTATGAAGAAGGATATCCTCACCTTTGTCATTGAATGTAATATTTTTCAATGCCATAAAGGTGAAACTATCAAGACCCTTGGAGCTCTCTGGTCGTTACACCTTCCAACTTCTATTTGGAATCACATCTCCATGGAATTTATAGTGGGACTTCCAAAAGCAGGTTACAAGTCAGTCATAATGGTAGTTTTCAACCGCCTCTCCAAGCATGCACAATTTTGTGCCTTACCACACCCTTTTATGCTAGCTCTAGTTTCACAAGTCTTCTTTGATCAGATTTCCAAGCTGCATGGCATGTCAACATCCATTGTATCCAATCATGACCCGACCTTCACCAACACCTTTTGGAAGTAATTGTTCAAATTACAGGGCACACAATTGAACATGAGCACATCATACCACCCACAAACAGATGACCAAAAAAAATTGGTCAATAAGTGTTTGGAAACATACTTGCATTGTTTTGTTTCAGAAAAACAACATCAATGGGTGCAATGGTTACCACTGGAATAATGGTGGTACAACACTTCTTATCATAAAACCACCAAAATGACACCATATGAAACAATGTATGGCCAACAACCCCCTACAGTAACTTGCTATCTTACAGGCACATCAAAGGTCCAGGCTATTGACTAGTTGCTGCAAGGTAGGGAAATTACCCTCGTGGTTCTAAAGGAAAACCTCCACATGAACCAAAATCGTATGAAGCAATAAGTTGACTAGCAATGCTCTGACATTGTTTTCCAAGAGGGTGATTAGGTGTTTCTCCGACTCCAACCTTACAAGAAAAAACCACTCAAAGATCTAGGCCATCACAAGTTGGCACCCAAATTTTATGGCCCCTATTAGATTCTCAAATGCATTGGTCCAATTTCCTACAAACTTGCACTTCCAGCTGCCTCCAAAATACATCCAGTGTTCCATGTTTCTTGTTTGAAGAAAGTGGTGGGTCAAAATTGTCGAGTTCAAACCATCCTACCTAAAGTGGATGAAGAAGTCTCCATTTGGCTACAGTTCAAATATATCCTCAACATGTGAGAGCATCACCTACAAGGCCGAACTATCAAAGAAGTGTTGATAAAATGGAAGGACACATCTCCAGAGGATGCAATGTGGGAACCAACTGCCATCCTGCAACAATTTTCGTATCTTCAACCTTGAGGACAAGGATGATTTTGAAGGGGGAGGGCATGTTAGGATCCATCCCTAACCCCTCGTAGTTAGTCATTAGTTAGTTGTCTTTGTAATAAGTGGTCAACCCTCATTATTATCGAGACCACAAGTAGTTAGGAGGTTGGTTAGTCGAATGTTATAAATTAGTTATGGATAACATATGGTATTGGCCCTTGGTATTGGCTCGTGGTATCGGCCCGTGGTATTTTTTGTTGTGAACTATATTTAAAGAATGCATCTCTCCATTGTAGGTTGTTGAGGATTATTGTAAGAGAGCTATGCTCATTTGGAGGTTTCCCCCTCGAAGAGGAAAGTGAACTAAGTTTTCTATGATATCAATATTCTATTTATGCTCTATATTTGATGTTCCCCTTACTTGCGCATTATATTTGCTTGTTTTGTTAATTGTTCCAGGTATATCACATCGATAAATTAAAGTCACTACCAAATTATGAATATGAGGGAAAATATCCTCTACAAGCTATAAGGGGAATAAGTCATGGAAATGTATGGGTAGATGAAAGAAGAGGAATATTGAAATTATAAGCTATTATAATGATGATACATTATGATATTATAAGTATTTAGATAATGCATGAAATTGGGGTATTTTTACCTCATGACTTGTACGTAAAAATACATAAATATAAAAAAGAGAATATATATTCTCTCTCTCTCTCTCTCTCTCTCTCTCTCTCTCTCTCTCTCTCTCTCACACACACACACACACTTGTTGTCCATTTATAATATTCAAGTAAAATTTAAAGAATTTACCTGCCACAAGTGGTTAGCATGGTGGGACATGTACATTCACTAACATAGAATAATTTTCTATGTTTGGATCACATTAATTTTGACTAGATTTATGGTTTGATGAATGGATAGACAATCGAGGTCATGGTTCAATACCAAACCCACCTATGGATGGATTCACACTCTAATGAGATGATCCACTAAAAGGCACAATTGAAAAATGGACAAATATTAACTTAGAGATCGCGTGTGATTGAATTGTTGCATGAATACATTTCAACATGTAGATAAACATAATTCTATGTGCATAAATGTACATACCATAGAATTTGTGTACAAATTAGTTTATGTATGGATCTGACCACCTCCTACTATTGTTAGACAAGGGTGTAAAACTAGGCTCCCTATTAATAGACATCCTAGGGTTCTTTTGTCCCAAAAAATGGAATAATAATTTCTAAAGAATCACATGACAATAAAGTTCATCATATGTAATTTATAAGTAATCCCATAAACATGGATTACATCACTCAATACCATAGATAATAACATAAATGTCCATTAAATCCAAGTTATTCGAATCTCCGACATCAAGGAAGGAAGGATGATAGATTGTACTCTTGGTCCCTCCTCTAGTAAATACATGGAAATCACTCACTCAAAAACTATGAGGAAATGGAAATTCATTAAAAAGAACATGTTTTGGATGTATATTATCATTTAAGGTAAATGCACTCTTGTATATGTTTTGAACTTAATGAGATGGGTGAAAACATGAGAAAAATTATTCTACTCCCATGCCAATACATTTTTATATATTAGTTAGGGAATTGGAATCGTTGAGGATTACTCATGGAAAAAAAAAAAAAAAAAAAAAAAGATGAAAAACAAAAGTGTCTTTACATGATAGCTACATTCACATCCTCGTTTTATGGCACCACAAAGGTAAAGGGGATTTATAGCATAGATTATCATAAACTTTATTATTTTTTTGTCAAGGTTTATTTTGTTATTATTTTTTTGGTCAAGGTTTATTTTATTTCTTTTGTTTAAGTTATGAAATATTTCTCATATCTAATCTATATATGGATATACATCTAGTGTTTTAGTTTTTTTAATTCCTTAATGAAGTTGTTTGATTTCCAATAAAATAATAGTTGAACATTTTTTTTTAAAGATCACCAATAAACTATGCCTCTCTTCTTTTCTATGTACCTAAATCTGAAACAATCTAAAAAAATTAAATATAAATGCTTCAAGATAGAATATAATTTATGGTTTCAAATCTTGTGTAACATAATGTCTTCTTTTCTATCTATCTAAATCTGAAACAATCTAAAAAAATTAAATATAAACGCTTCAAGATAGAATATAATTTATGATTTCAAATCTTGTGTAACATAATGTTTTCTAGGTCATATTCAACTAATCAATTATTATTTCACAATCATACACACATAGCTTGCTAAATGAGTATTTATTTCTATATATACAGTTTGTTTATTTATTTGTTTTATAATATAATGTTTAAATCACCCTAATGACACCTTTTGTTGACGATAACTTGGATATATCATCTCAAACGAGGAAGGTATCTTTTATTTTTGAATTTAATGGCATTAATTGGCCTTAGAATATCATGGACTATAATATTTTTTGGGATGGGTTTATTGTATTTCTTCTGTTTAAGTTATGAAAAGTCTCATATCCACAATGCAACTTTTAGTTTGTACAAAGATTTATAGTTTTCTCATACCTACTTTACATATGGATTTTGAGCAACACCTTTTCCTTCTTCATTACATTTCATGTCCGGGTTTTAGTTATTCTTTGATGGAGTTATTTTGTTTCCAATGAAACAGTAATTGATCATTTTTTTCATAGACCATGGGTGTACTATGTCTTTCTTCTTCTATATCTGCCCGAGTATTATCAAGATCACACAGAGTTAATTACAACAATCTAAATATAATTGAAATATAAATGCTTCAATATGTGGTATAGTTTATGGTTTCAAATCTTTAAGTTTGTAAAAACATGTTTTCTAAACCATCTTCAACTAGTCAATTATTATTTGACAAACATATATGCAACTATCTCGCTACTTGAGTATTTGATACAATTATTATTTCAAAATCATACAACAATGGATGATGATACATAGTCAAGGATTGAAAGATAGGTTGTTTTTATTTCATAGGAACACCAAGTCAACATTTGTACTAAGAATTGTGCAAACTTCCAGTCACCAGATGAGGAAAAAGCCTCAAATGAATGAATATGACATACTTGCTTTCTTCCAACTTATCCACACAAGACATTTTTTCACATCCATTTAAAAGTTTGGACAATTAATAGGAGTATGAAGGTCAAATTGTGTAGTCAACCAGGTTTGAAGTTAGGAAAAAAACTCAACTGAATAAACATGAAAGACTTGTTATCTTCCAGTTTATCCACATAGGATTTATTTTTCAGCATCATTATGAAAAATTTGGACAACTAACATGAGTATGCATGTCACAAAATATCTATTTTTTTGAAACCATTTTTGTCTAATATTATATGACATGTAAACAAGAAATATGATCTAAAATGAGAGACAAACATGTATGTTTCCAAAAAACACCTTCTAAATTTTTTGAGTTTCCAGGTGTTGCATGAAATGCCTCTTAACATTGAGTAGGAAACACCTCTTCATGCTACAAATGAATTGACATTGAGCATGGTCTATCCATGAGAAAAAAAAAACGAAGACAACAAATATAGCATCAACAACATCAAAAGAAACAAAGAATAACATTGTCGAAGAAACCAAGACCAAGAGGAAATACCTCTTCATGTTGAGAAACAAAAATAGGACATAGAAGCAAACTAGCATCATTGAACTAAACCCTTCAAACTCAAACTAATCATTGAACCAAATCCAACAAACTCAAAACAATCATCAAATCGACTCCCATCTCCAAACAATCGTTGGAACAAATCTCTATGCATACCAAAATATTTGTTATAAAAATTTGCAAATGATTGTTCATTTGCAACTTTTCATATGTGTGTGTGTGTGTGTGTGTGTAAGCATTTTTTTCATAGATCACTAGTGGAGAGTCTCTCTTCTTCTATATCTACCCAAGTATTATCAGTCTCACAAGGAGATAATTGCAACAAACTACATATAGTTAAATATAAATGGTTCAATATATGATATAGTTTATGGTTTCAAATCTTTAAGTTTGTAACATAGCATTTTCTAGACCATCTTTAGCTAGTCAATTATTATTTGACAAATATATAGGAAATTATCTTTGTACTTGAGTATTTGACACAATTATTATTTGAGAGTCATACAACAATGTATGATGATACATGGTCATGGATTGAAAGACATGATGTTGTTATTTCATAGGAATGCCAATTCAACATTTCTACTAAAAATTGTGCAAACATACAATCACCAT
>SNQJ01S0162006.1:0-21514 GCA_010110895.2 Picea sitchensis
CCCCCCCCCTGAACATCACTATGGTGAAAATAAAGAATGGGTCTCGGCAACGAGGCCATGTTAGGTACCCAAATACAAAAGATACACTGAAATAAAGTGAGGAAAGAGGGAAAACCTCATGGGAAAACCACCCCCTCAAGGTAAAATGTATGTAAAAAGAAGAACTGCAGTTGCTAGGCAACTGTGTCCTTCACTCCAAGACGACTTCGCAAAGAATGGAACTTATGCTCAATGAAGGTCTTGGTGAAGATGTTTGTTGTCTATTCTGCTGAAGGACATAATTGTAAGTTGATGATCCCCTCATGTACTAAGTCCTAGATGCAATGCATGTGGATCTCGATGTGCTTCATTCGCTACCTCTGAACTCGATCTCTGCAGAACTTCAGAGTGATCTGGTTGTCACATCAGATGACGATCGACTGATGAAACTGAATTACCAACTCACTGAGAAAATGTTGTAGCCACATAGCCTAAATGGTTATGTTAACTACCCCTCTGTACTCTGCCTAGGTTGAAGATAGATAAATGGAAGCTTTCTTCTTGCTCGACCAACAAATAGTCCCGAAACCAAGACTGAGTGATTAACGAGATGTGGACTTGCAATCAGTGCTATCGTCAACCCAGTTGGAATCAATAAACCCGATTAGATATAATGTAAATTCTGCTTCATAATGAATCCCAAAGGTGATGGTGCCATGTATGTATAGAAGGATATGCTTTGCAGATTTCCAATGTAGCTCATGCGACTCCTACATGAACCTGGAAACTGTGCCAACTGCATATGAGAGTTATGTTTTGGAGTGTGTGAGATACAACAAGCTCCCCACTAGTTGTTTGTATAGTGTGTTGTAAACCAATGGAGTCTCCCCACCATCCTCAAGTTTGACTCCTGATAGGAAATGAGTCGGAGCAGACTTGTAATCTGTCATGTGAAATATTTCAAGGAGATCTCATGCATACTTGGCCTGAGATAGTTTGATGCCTGATGCATCCTGAATGATCTCGAGTCCAAGGAAGAAGTGTAGCAGACCCATGTTCGTCATAAAAAATATTTCATGTAGAATCCTCTTGACTGTAGCAATCGTTGAAGTTGAGCACCCGGTGATTAGAAAATCATCAACATACATAACTAAAAGTAGAAGTGAATCAGTTTTCCTAAGCATGTAGACATTCGGGTCTGATTTACAACGTACAAAGTTCTATGACAACATGTAGGAATCCATCTTGGCATACCATGCCCTCGGAGCCTACTTGAGTCCATAGAGTGACTTCTTCAATTGACAGACCAAATATGACTCTTGCATAAATCCCTGGGGCTGATCCATATATATCTCCTCGAAGAGATCACTGTGAAGAAATGCATTCTTCATGTCCATCTGATGAACTTCCCATCCCTTGGTTTTCGCATTGGAAAGTGTTGTTGGCCCTTGGTTATGGAAGGAAGCGAAGAACAAGGAAGAAAAGGGGAAATGTGCACTTCGCGGAAGACACAGTAACTGTTACTAGGGCGAAGTGAGCAAAAGAGAAGAAAAGATGGAGTGAAGTATGGAAAAGCAAGCCGTTGGATGAGAGGATCGAGGATGACAGATAATCAAGGAAGATGGATCGAGGACATCTCAACAAGTGGGAAAAGACATCGTTAGCACCGCGCAGGAAGAAAGGAAATATCGGTTGGTGAAGCCCGGAAAAAGAAAGTCAAGTTGACCTAGGGTTTTAGACACCTGGGGTTTTGGTATCTAGGGTTTTGGCACCTAGGTTTCGACCTAGGGTCATCGGTGAATGACTATAATGTATAAATAGAGGTCTAAAGGGCCTAGGTTGGGTTGGTACGATATTGTTGTTGATCTAGCTCTATTGTTGTGGTGAGATACTATTGTATTGAGAGAGAGAAGTGTTAAGAGAGAGAGCCTTCTAGTATTGTAAGATCTTCAGTTGTGTGCGAAGTTCAAGTTCTACATCTAGGTGCACAAGAAGGGGAGAGAAAGAGAGAAGAAGAAAGAAGATCTGCAAGCTGAGAGCACAGACAAGAACTATATGCTTTATCTTAATAAATCATAAGCACAGTTCTATGGATGTAGCCCTAGAGAGAGGGTGAACCACGTACATCTTGTGTTGTGTGTGTGATTGATGCTTTGATCTCTATCACTGTTATATTGTTATTTGCATTCTTGTATTAGATCAGATCTATAACTGTGCAGGGTAGATCTAGCTTGATAAGTGATAGATACATGTTGTGTTGTTGTTGTACTAGATCCACTTGATATTCCCCTGGTTGTAGACATATCTGCCCTACAACCCCCTCATAGCAGCTTCGGGTGAGACTGCATTTGTTGCACAGGTGTTGCCGAAAGGGCCAGTAGCTAGGGCTTGTTGGTTCACTCTTGGAGTTGAACCCTAGGTCTGCCCCTGTGCCAACAAATGGTTCCGTTGTCGGGACAGGAATCTTTGTGAGGGAATGTCAAGGTGGTTCCCATCGAAGACAGAGATTCAAAAGTAGATAGAGGATCAAGAGAAGGACTTCGCTGAAGCCCAGAACAAGAACCCTAATTTTAGAACAAAGGATTGGTTGGAGAAATATATCTTTACCAATATAAACAAGATCTTCTTTGGAGGAATCCACCAACAACTGTATGAGTGACTAGCCAGACTAGAAGATACCCAGTTCGAGATCCGATATAGACCTCCTGTGGTTTGGATGTCGGAGTTGATCAAGAAGGTCAAAAAAGTTGATAACATTGTATCACGAGCAGTAGATCACTGGTTCGATAGTACCATTGGAGGGTACATCACAGAGGTTGTTGTTGACAGAGTAGAGTCATACAGCCAAGCTGAAAGATATTTCTTTAAGGGACCCAGAGGAAAAATTTTACAATTCCTAAAGTTGAGACTCAAGATGTTGTTGCATGAGAAGAACCTATTGAAGATACAATAGATTGGTTGGATTTGAAAAAACTAATGTTCATGAATTTAGACAGAGATAGTGACACAGAAGCTAGACATACGCGCAGTGTAAGAGTATTCAAGGGGTTCACCTTGAGAACTTGTTTAAGCAAAACTACGGGGAAGAGGGTTTCTACAGTGGAGAAGAAGCAGATCTGACGGACGGAGAACACTCAGAATCCACCGAAACAGAGTAAGGACGAGCTGAAGAGATTCGACAAGGAGAACCTAAAACCTCAGAAACCGCACAGACCATTGAGGTAAGTACTATTATCCTTCTTGTTTATTCATTAGTAAGCAACCAAAGTAATCCTAGTCACCAGAGCGTCCAAAGCATTGTCAATACTAGCCCACCACATATTCAGTCAAGAACCCTAGGAAGATCTATGGAAGATGAGATGAGGCTTCCTATATTTGGGGGAGATGGATCTGAAGATCTTGATCAACACTAGTTCCTATGTGAATCCATATGGAATATTAAAAATTTCATCAATGAAGCTATTAAAAGGACCCAGTTCAGCATTACCCTAAGGGATCGTGCATTGAGCTGGTACATGAAGTTTTTCCAAGGACTTGCGTAGCCTAAGACACTGGGAAAGATAAAGAATGCACTGATTGCAGAGTTCAAGAAACCTAATTCAAAGTCTCAATGTATTACAAAACTAAAGGAGATCAAGAAGAAAGTAGTTGAGCCTATTTGGGAGTTCGATCAAAGATTTGAAACCTTAACAGGTCGATTAACTTTTCAAATCTCAGATGAACAGAATAAAGAATGGTTCATCGTTTTCATGTTACCGCACATTAGAGTTCCTCTGATGTAGCAGAAGATCGCTTCATAGGCTGAGGCATTGGATATTGCTATGAAACTTGAATCAGCCCCTATGGGAGAATCCAGCTCAGGTATGGGCCAGATCTTGAGCCAACTGACTAGTTTGTCTCTACAGGTCGAGGATATGAAGAAGGACAAGGGGAAGGACAAAAGAGAAGATATCTAGTGTGTAAGATGCAGATCAGAAGGCCATGATAAGGAACAATGTCCTTTATTCCATGAATATTTGGCCTCAGGAGCACCAAGCCCCTTGAAGTAAGTCAACCTGCCCTGGTGCGAAGTATGAAAAAATAGGCATCATACAAGTGAGTTCTATTACATGCAGAAGCATGTTCAGACTCCCACAATTTTATATTTCACATTTTGTAAGTATGTGAGGCATGAAGATAGGGATTGTAGGGCCTATGACCTTATGCATGAAAGATCGAGGGACATATACAAGATCCAAGGTGAAGCACAACAAGAAGGAAACACCCTGCAGTATAACTCCCCGGGAAGAGGAAGTTTCAATCCTCGCGGTGGATACAGAGGACGAGGAAGAGGAGGTGTAATGGGTTGAGGCCAAGGAAAAATCATATGTTACAACTGCGTGCAACCAATACACTTGGCAAGGGATTGTCAGAATCCTTGCACTACATGCAGATATTGCAGCTCGTTCGACCATGTTATAGAAGATTGTCCTGTGTTGCTAGATAAGCTGCAGGAAAGACGAGAACCTCAGCAGAATTCACAAGTGCAACTGATATATTTTGAACCTCACAGAGAAGATCCTAAAGTCATTGTTATCACTCGAGGAGGCTCTTCTATAAGAGAGGATAGAATGACTCAAGGAAAGATTGCAGAAGACTCGGGTATCAGGAAAGCTGCAGAGAAGATCCAAAATTTTGATGCAAAGAACGAAAGATAAATATTTGAGGAAGCAAGGCAAGAATTCAAAGCAGATCAAGGTTCCTCATCAAAGACATGACCAGAAATAAGAGAATATGTAATGCCTCTGGAATTTGATCAGTCGGCTTCGCCAAAAGAGGGAAAAGAGGTAAGCAAGCTCATGAAATTTTTATGCACCTGTGTTAAGTTGATTCAGGATAAAGGTGTTGTACAAGAGCTACAGAACTTAATCAGGCAGTACGAGCTAAGAAAGATAGACCCCTTATTGAATAGGGCAGTACATAAAATCGGTAAAAGGAGAAGGAAAAATAAAGAATTACACTTGAATGCTCAAATAGGGGTGTATGATATAGACTATGTGGTCCTCGACTTAGGGTCGGAGGTCAATGTAATGACGAAGAAAACTTGGGCACTGATGGGGAAACCAAAGTTTATCTACTCCCCTATCAGTCTTAGGATGGATAACCAACAAGCTATCAGCCCCTTTGGCAGATTTGAACATGTCCCTGTGGACATCGATGGAGTGAGAACGTTCGCAGATTTCGAGGTAATTGAAATTGTTGATGACAGTTTCCCTTACCTTGCACTATTAGGAATTGATTGGGCCTCCGATAACTCCACAGTGGTTGATTTGAAGAAAAGACATATGACATTTGAAAGAGATGGCCTTCAGGTCATTGCACCCTTAGATCCACATGAGTGTCCGTGATATACAAAGCCCATCAGAGAAGAAGACCACGCATAAGAACTGGAAAACATATACAAACTAACAGCCAAACAACAGGATTACATCAACCCTATAGCCGATGGGAATCTGAGTTGGCGAAGTGACAACATGTTTTCATCAGATTCAGAAGAAGTGTTGGAGAAATGGAAGAACCATATGTATGAAGTATCTACCAGAAGATGTATCAGATTAACCAAAGAAGTTCGCTGGATCGGCACAACAGTAAGTAACTTAACCACATTTGATGGTCTGAAATCTTTAGAAACCTTCCTATTGGATTTTGAGACAAGTGTACCAACACAACAACGATTGTTGGAAATAGATGAGGCCCTGAAAGCCACACCAGCAAGATGGTGGGGAACCCACAAAAGAAATATCACAGACTGGGTACAATGCTGAACTTTGATGACAGCGCGTTTCTCAGCCCAAGTAGAAAGTTGTGAAGTGAGATACATAGGTCAAAGTTGTCCAAAGGACCATGTGTGAAGCTGCGAAGAGGCCTGGAGTGAATTCCCCGAGAACAATGGGTACACAAATTCATTAACACACTGGATACGACCCCTAACAATCGGTACCTTCAAGCGGAACTGCGCCTCATCACTACAGACTGGGAAGGTATGATTCAGAATTTTGTAACCACCTTTTTATTTGGAAGTGAATATCCTTCAGTAGACCAAGCATTACAGATTATGAGACATAAATTATTTGAAGAGGCATATAGCCTCCCTTTGGAACAAGAACAGGACAAATGGACCATGCCTCTCCAAAAATTGCAGAGTTGCTACAACATCAATGTCGACGATGATGATCCCAGGAAGGTAAACATCACAGAAACAGAAAGACAAAGAGAGGTGGAAGGACCAGGAGTTGAGTTACCATTTATTGGTCAACCAATCAAGATTAAAAAATTCAATATTGGGACAGAGGAGACACCACATTTTTCCAATGTCGGAGATTACTAGGATGTTGCTACCATTGACAAGATTACAGAATTGTTGCATGAATATCAGGACTCATTTCCAACCAAGTTCACTAATATGAAGGGTATCAAAGGTCCTATGGGAGAGATGAGGATACCTTTGAAACCAAGTGTGAAGCCAGTCAAGAAAAGACCCTACAAATTGAACCCAAAATACAAAGAAAAAGTGAATATCGAGCTCGACAAAATGCTGGAAGCAAGTATTATTGAACCTGTCAAAGAATCAGAGTGGATTAGCCCTATGGTAGTACAAGACAAAAATACAGGTGAGATCAAGATATGTGTGGATCTCAGGAATTTGAATTATTCTTGTTTGCATGACCCCTTCCCTACACCATTCACTGACGAAGTGTTAGACAATGTAGGAGGCTAGGAGGTATATTCTTTTACAAATGGATTTTCAGGATACCATCAGATCTAGATTGCCAAGGAGGATCACCACAAGACCATGTTTTCCACAGAATGAGGATCCTACCAATATACAGTGATGCCATTTGGACTGAAGAATGCCCCAACCATGTTTTCCAGGGTGGTGGTTGAAGCATTCAAAGAGTTTTTGCATAAATTTTTAGAAGCATATTTTGATGACTAGACTATGTTTAGCCTGTTGAAAAACCATATTGAATGTATTAGGCTAATGTTGGATAAATGCAGGCAATGTCAAATTTCTTTAAATATGAAGAAGTGCATCTTCTTCTCACCATTTGGAGTGTTTTTAGGACATATTGTATGAAGCAGGGATTGTTGGTTGATCCATCAAAAATTTCAATTATAGTTGATTTGCCACCTCCTACTTTAGTCAAACAACTGCGCACTACGTTGGAACATACTGGCTATTATAGGAAATTCATCAAAGGATATGAACAAATTACATCACCTATGGAGAAGTTGTTGAAGAAAGACTGTTAGTTTAGCAGGATAGAAGAATGCCAAATGAGCTTCAACACACTGAAACAAAAGATGGTTATTGTGCCTATTATGGTTTTTCCAGATTGGAGAAAAGAATTTCATGTGCATGTCAATGCGTCTTCTATTGCATTAGGAGAAGTACTGGCACAACCTGGAGAAGGGGATATCGACCATCCATTATATTTTTCTAGCAGGAAGATCTCTACAGCTTAAGTTAATTACACTACTACCGAGAGAGAAGGATTAGCCATGGTGTACACACTAGAGAAATTTTGCCACTACTTGTTGGGAGGACACTTTAAAATGTTCACAGATCACTCTGTGCTGAAGTACCTAGTCAACAAGCCAGTGTTGGGGGGTCGAATATGCAGATGGCTTCTGTTGTTTTAAGAATATGATTTTGAGATCATAGTTAAGCCAGGAAGAATGAACAAGGCCCCTGACCACTTGTCGAGGTTGGAACATGGCGAAGAACCCACCAGTTTGGAGGATACATTGCCAGATGCACAACTGCTCGCCATTAGAAATATTGATGACCACTTTGCAGACATAGTCCAGTTTCTGTCAATAGGAATGGAACCTAGTGAGTATACAATTCCCCATAAGAAACAGCTAGTGGTGTGCGTTGTAGACTTTTCACTGATAGCTGGTCATCTATACAAGATGGGACCCGATGAGATATTAAGGAGGTTTGTTATGGAGACAAAGCGACCACTGATCCTCATAGAATCTCATGAAGGCATCGCAGGAGGACATTATGCAGGGAAAGAAACTACGCATAAGGTTCTTAGAGCTGGCCTTTGGTGGCCTACCTTACACAGAGATGTTAAAGATTATGCCAGAGCCTGTGATGTATGCTAGAGAGTAGGAAAACCATCCCAAAGAGATGAAATTCCATTAGCACCGCAGATGACCCTACAAACATTTGAAAAGTGGGCCATTGACTTCATGGGACCTATAAACCCACCAGGAAAGCGCACAGGAGCAAGGTACATAATTATTGCGACAGAATACCTGATTAGATGGGTTGAAGCAAGAGCAGTAAAGGACTATAGTGAAACTACAACTGCGTGTTTTATATTTGATGACATAATAACCAGGTTTGGATGCCCCAGGTTTGGATGCCCCAAGACCCTTATGAGTGATCAAGGCGCACACTTTTTCAATAAGACAGTTGAAGCCCTGACTGAAGAATTTGTAGTCCACCATCAGAAGAGTACACCTTACCATCCACAAGCAAATGGAACAGTTGAAGCATTCAACAAGATCTCAGAGACCGCACTGACAAAGATTTGCAATGTGAATAGGGATGACTGGGGTTTAAGAGTACCTACAGTACTATGGCCCTATAGAACCACTTGCAATAAATTAACAATGCAGACCCCTTTCAAGTTGGTTTATGGTCTTGAAGTTGTTGTCCCGATGGAATACTTAGTGCCAAGCTTAAGAATTGTTGCATTTATAGACATGGATGATATTGGTGTTGTTCGCGAGAGGCTTGAACAGTTGGTTGAACTGGAAGAAGACAGATTTATTGTGGGATTCCATCAGCAGGTTTAGAAGTAATGAGAGAAGGCCTATCATGACAGGCACATCAAGAAGAAGGCATTCAAGCAGGGTGATTTATTATTGATGTATGAAAGCATGTTTATAAAACATCCAGGGAAATTCAGAACGCATTGGCTTGGGCCATATGAGATCGCTTATGTTATAGAAGGAGGAGTTGTGCAACTAAAGACATTAAATGGAGAGTGGAAGGAAGGATTAGTGAATGGGAGTCGACTGAAGTTGTACTATGACAACCAGTTGCCTCGCAGCTCCCAATAGGAGCATGGAACAAAAGGGTCTAGGTACCAGGTCCAGTTGAAACTGGGTACCAGACACAGAAAAGACAGTATGCACAAGGATGAGAAGGAGGCATAGAGTAGAAAGAAAAGGCTTCCCTGCATGGTCCAAAGTCAAAGTAAAACAAAAGGATCAGATATGAAGTGCCTCGAGACGAGCCACAGGTGAGTGTTGGGGGCATGTTGGCCCTTGGTTATGGAAGGAAGCGAAGAACAAGGAAGAAAAGGGGAAATTTGCACTTCGCAGAAGACATAGTAACTGTTACTGGGGCGAAGTGAGAAAAAGAGCAAAAAATATGGAGCGAAGTACGGAAAAACAAGTTGTTGGATGAGAGGATCAAGGATGAAAGATAAGCAAGGAAGATGGATCGAGGATAGCTCAGCAAGAGGGAAAATCCATTGTTAGCACCGCACAGGAAGAAAGGAAAAACAGGCTGGCGAAGCCCGAAAAAAAGTGGGTCAAGTTAACCTAGGGTTTTAGACACCTAGGGTTTTGGTATCTAGGGTTTTGGCACCTAGGTTTCCGCCTAGGGTTGTCGGTGAATGACTATAATGTATAAATGGAGGTCTAAAGGGCCTAGGTTGGGTTGGTGATTTGGTTTGGTATGATATTGTTATTGATTTAGCTCTATTGTTGTGATGATATACTATTGTATTGAGAGAGAGAAGTGTTGAGAGAGAGATCCTTTTATTATTGTAAGATCTTGAGCTGTGTGTGAAGGTCAAGTTCTACAGTTGGGTGCGTAGGAAGGGGAGAGAAAGAGAGAAGAAGAAAGAATATCTGTGAGCTGAGAGCGCAGACAAGAACTATATGCTTTATCTTAATAAATCATAAGCATAGATTCGTGGATGTAGCCCTAGAGAGAGGGTGAACCACGTATATCTTGTGTTGTGTGTGTGATTGATGCTTTGATCTCTGTCACTGTTATATTATTATTTTCATTATTTTATTAGATCAGATCTATAACTGTGCAGGGTAGATCTAGCTTGATAAGTGATAGATGCATGTTGTGTTGTTGTTGTACTAAATCCACTTGATATTCCCCTAGTTGTAGACATCTTTGTCCTGCAACCCCCCTCATAGTTGCTTCGGGTGAGACTGCATCTACTTCACAGGTATTTTTGAAAGGGATAGTAGCTAGGGCTTGTTGGTGCGTTCTTGGAGCTAAACCCTGGGTCTTCCCCTGTTCCAATGAGTTCCAATCATATGGAATCCATCTTCGCTATTGGAGTGAAGGTCTCATCATAGTCAATACCATACATCTGTTGAAATCCTTTGGCGAAAATCCTGGCTTTATATCTGCTAATATGTCCATCCGTTGTGCTCTTGGTCCTATATACCCATCTGCATCTGACAAGTTTCCTCCCAGAAGGAAGGGGAACCAGATCCCAAGTCAAGTTCTCGAGGAGGGAGTTGTACTTCTCCTGCATGGCAGAGTCCCAAAAGGGATTTTCAGCAACCCCGACATAAGACTGTGGATTTGAATATTGAACCAAGAAAAGATTCTTGGAGGGTAATGGATCAGTGGCAGTGAGTGCAATAGGAGGCTCCTCAAAATTAGATTGAGTCCTCCTAGTATCGGCTAGATCACCAACAAGATCCCCTGCATCCTGAAGAGTAGTTTGTGCCCACTTAGGCCTCTTCTTTGGCTCTGCAACTGCATCTGGATGATTTGAATCTGCATCTGATTGTATTGACTCTAAATTTGAATCATCTAAGTCCTCTAAATCAGAACTCTCGTCTGAAGAAGAGTCAGCATGTGCATGCTCATCATTTCATTCAGGTGGAAGAGTGAAGGTGTTTTCATGAGGCTACTAAGGTACATGCGAGACATTTTCCTCGAATTGGACACTAAGCTCAATGATGAGTCAGTCTGAGGAAATATCAATAAGCCGATATCACTTCACATCATCGGGGTATCCAACAAAAATGAACTCAGTTCTCTGTGGATCAAGTGCCTTCCTCTTTTCAGAGGGAATCCAAGCCCATGCACATGAACCGAAAATGTGAAAGTGGGTCACTTCCGGTTTGAGGCCGCTCCAATCCTCATAGGGGGTCTTATCCTTAACAGATCTATGGGGATATCTATTTTGGATGTATGTTGCATTGTTAAGTGCTTCAGCCCATAGTCTCTATGGTAGAGACTTTGCATGCAGCAACTATGTGTTGCAACTATGTTTTGTTGCAGAGTATAGGTTTTTCCGCTCAGCAACTATGTTTTGTTGCAGAGTATAGGGAACTGTGTGTTGCAACTAAATTATTGCCTCACGAAAAAAATTATGCATCTCATGATTTACATATTGTCCCCCATTATCAGTTCGGAGGAATATTATCTTCTTTTCAAACTATGTCTCAACCGGGGCTTTGAAATCTTTGAGGTGTTGAAAGACCTCGGATTTTTGCCTGAGAAAGTATATCCATGTAAAACGTGATAAATTGTCAAGAAAAATGAGAAAAAACCTCACTTTGTTGGTGGATAGATGCAGAAAAGAACCCATAAGGTCACTGTGTATAATATATAAAGGTGCGGAGGCTCTCTGAGACTTTCCCTTGTCGAAATTTTCTTGAGGGTGCTTCTCGAGAACACATCCCTCACACACTCCCTTCGAGAAATGGATGTCTGGTAGACCATCAACCAAAATTTTCTTGCTAATCTATTTCATGTATCTAAAATTCAACTGTCCAAACCTTTCGTGCCATATCCTACAACTTTCATCAGCATGAGTAAGAAATAAAGAAAAATCAGGTTCAATGAATTCAAAAAAAGTATACAATCTAGACTGATGATTTACCTCATCGGTAGCAACCCTGGAGTTGGTTTGCATGTCGTAGATGTCCAAAGATTTTGGTTTGAATATGACTTTCTTTCCAGTGCCAGAATTCGTCATCTGATACACGGAGAGAAGGTTGATAGAAATTTTGGGAACGTGCAGCACATTCTCGAAGCTTTTGTTGGTGAGTTCAATCCTTCCTTTGTCGGTGACTTCGACAGAAGAGTTGTCCCCCATCAGAATAAGAGGACCTTTGCATGAATCCAATGAATAATATACTACTTTTGAGGCACCCATGTGATTTGATGCTCCTGAATATACGATCCAAGCATCGGGAGAGGAGTTGATGGAAATCAAGGCATGGCTAGAATTCCCTTTCTTGGAATTATGATCTTCTGGCTTCTTCTTCTTGGCACCCTCGGGGATGCGATCTCCAAGGTTGTTTTGTTGAATTATTTGAGACATCATATCTATTTTTTTTTGCATGCGTGTGGATTTTGAATGGAATCCTTTGTGACAGTATGTGCATTTCTCCCCTTTTCTTCCCTTTTCCCCTTTGGATCTGGAGGCATCGGTGAAGGGTTTTGTGTACCCTTCCTTCTTCATATGTGCATGAGCTTTTAATTTATATTTATATTTAGATTTATGATATTTTTGGTTTCCATCATGCACAGTGAGTGCATGCGCCCTTGGGGCTTTGATTATGCCCATGTTTATGAGCTTGGTTTGCTCTTGTGTCAGGGATTCGATAAAGTCCTCAGGAGAAGGCATCTTCCAAGTGGCTCCAGAGGCGAATATGAAAGTATGGTATGTGGATACGAATAAAAATAATTCATGAACAAGCTTGGGGAGAATGGTGAGAACCATTTGTTTCTACTCCTTCAGTTTATCAACCCCGCAAGCTTTGAGTTACGACAGTAAATCCTTGAATTTTGTATAGAAATATTGGATATTGTCGAAGATTTTTGGATCCAATGTGAGCATCTCCACCTCCAACATGTGTCGCCTCATATCATCATGTTTTCCAAATATCCCTTCCAAGGTGGTCCAGGCTTCATTGGGAGTCTTATAGGAAGATATGTAAAAGAGGAGATCGGGAGAAATAAGAATGCAAATTGTTCCGAGTGCCTCATCCATGCGATTTAAGTACTTGTACTTTTCTATGGATGATGTTGTTTTTGTATCTGTATTCAAGGTTAAAATATACAACCCTCTATTTCAAATATGTATGGCTATTTTCTCCTTCGATGCAAAATAGTTGTAAGGTGTAAGAATGAATTCTTTTTGGAAATCCATATTTCCGTTGTCTTCAATCTTTGGTACCTGCAAACAAATTTTGTGTAGCTTTTGCTTAGCAGTCCGTCGTCTCTGATACTATGTAAATGTGTTGAACCTACACATAATAGATCTAAATAAACAATAATACACACATTTACAGAGAGAGTTTGAGAAAGAAGAAGAAGGAGAGAAAGAATGAAAGAATTTGCATTAACTGTTGTGAATAATGAATAATTTACACATGATATACTCTGTATAACTCAATGAGTGTCAAATGGAGGAGATCCAATGCACCATAGTGGTGGTATAGAGTGATATGGACACACACCAATAGTTACAGGAGTGAACTGCCACCTAGTCTAGTCTCTCAGGCAGTTATGGGAGTGAACTGCCACCTAGTTGAGTTAACTAGTCATGAACTAGTCTTCAATTAACTGACTGAACAACGAGTAGTGAGGAGTTAACTCAAGGAATCAAGGGTAATGCACTAGTTTGGTGATGCTACCAAGGAAAGGTTGAATTATCATGGTGATGATCCCAATTTTGCATGGTGACAAAACCAATGCAACATCTAAACTCAACTCAACTAGTCAAGCTAAAGTGTCAACTGAAAGTGAATATTCTCCAGGAGGAATATTCTCCCATAAAATATAGGAGACTGGATAATGACTAATTATGACTAATAAACAAGGAAAATCCTTAAGAAAAAGAAATCCTAGGTGTGTGTGAAGTAAATCCAACACTTTTGACTATCAAGAATGCAAGATTAGAAAGGAAAATCCAAGTAAGTTGGTTGCAAAATAAATAAGAACCCCAAACAATGTGTATATTCTTGATGAGATAAATGGAGACAAATGCTTTATGGGGTAGACATATGAAAGTTGGATGTGGCATAAAATAATGGGTCATATGAACTTTGATAGCTTGGTAAAAACTAGTACCAAACAAGTAGTAAGTGTCAGTGTTTCATGGAAACCTGCACAGGAGATCTAGCTAAATCAAGTACAAACAAAGCTTATCAAGAAAAGAAGAGAGATTCAATATGGAAGAATGAGAAAATATATTCACACTACTCCAATGAGCTGATGATCGATACATAGATCATGATCAATATGATACAATGAATGAGTAAAATACACTCATATATAGGGCAAAGCATTCCATAATTAATAAAATCAATCAAGTAGTTAGCTTTCCTTAGGAAAGCATGCATGCATAATAGTGATGGTAAAAATAGAAAGTCTAAATAGCACTAGTCAGTTAACTCCCACTGAAATAGTGTGTCGAAAATAGAAATTTCTCCAACACCCCCCCTGAACATCACTATGGAGTAAAAAATGAGTCCCGACTACTAGGCCATTTTAGGTACTCATGTACAATGTAACTAATGAACATTGAATAAAAGTGAGGAAATAGGGAAAACCACGTGGGAACAAAACCCCCCCTCAAAAGATAATGTATCAAAAGAAGAAAATGATAGCTACTAGGCAATTGTGGTCTTCACTACAAGATGATCCCGCAAAGTCTGAAACCTCTGCTCATTGAAAGTCTTTGTGAAGATGTAGAAATATTTATGGATCTGATGAAGTCCTTTGGCAACCTATCGAGCCTTGTACTTCTTGATCCTATGGATCCATCTGTACCTGAAAATATTCCTTTCTAGTAGATGTGGAACCAGATTCCAAGTATGGTTCTGTAGGAGTGAGTCATACTCCTTCTGCATGGTTGCTTGTCATAATGGATTTCCCACAACCCTATCGTAGTTATGTGGATCAGTAGATTTAACCATATAGCAATGCATGGGCATCACAGGTTCTGAAGATGAAAATACATGAGAAGGCTTCTCATGTTGAGATTGAGTCCTCCTCGAATCCAATGGATTCCCTGCAAGGTTTCCTGCTGCCTGAAGTGTGGTATGTGCCTTCTTGGGCATATGTTGAAGCTTCGGCATTGGATTCTTATCTGGATGTACTACCTGCTTATTTCCATGTACAGAATCGGTGTGTATGGAATCATATCTGATGTCTGAAACTGATGGATGAACAAGATTATATGCATGTTTCAGTGGAGGTGCATGCAAAGTACTCTCCTTACATGTAAGTAGAATAGAGGAGTCATTGTCAGAAAACTTAGTGAATTTATACAACCTTGACTTGTGATCCACCTCACCAATTGCAATAATGGAATTGTCATGCATGTCAATTACTGAAACTAAATCTAATGTAAATTCAACCTTTTTGCCTTTCTGAGTGATCTGATAAATTGAAGAGCAGATTCATAGAAAGCTTTGGAACATGTAAAACATTCTCAAAACTGCCATTGTGGAGTTCCACTCTCCCTTCTCCTACTACTGCTACTGGAGTATCATCCCCCGTGAGAATAGGGGGTCTTGAGCATGGACTCAAGGAAGAGAAAACTTCCTCTTTCATTTCCATATGATGGGTTGCACCGGAATCTATAATCCATGAATCAGATTTCAACCTTTTTGTCTTTCTCAGTGATCCGATAAATTGAAGAGCGTATTCATAGAAAGCTTTGGAACATGTAAAACATTCTCAAAACTCGCCATTGTGGAGTTCCACTCTCCTCTCCTACTAATCGCTACTGGAGTATCATACCCCACGAGAATAGGGGGTCTTGAGCATGGACTCAAGGAAGAGAAAACTTCCCTTTCGCTGCCATATGACATGTAACTCTTGAATATATAATGCATGAATGTGATGAGGAATTAATTGCAACAAGAGAGTGATGATTACCTTCTTAGGAGCATGATCTTCTTCCTTCAACTTCTTGACTCCCTCTGGAATAAATTTTCCAAGGTTGTTCTACTAAAGTACATGTGCCATAAGATTCGATCCGCTTTTCATGCATGTGGATTCTCAAGATTCCGGGTTTATTGGGTGTTAGTGCATTTCTTTCCTTCTTCTTGTATTCTTGGAATCTAAAGAGTCTTTGAACCTGAAGAATCATTAAAGGATTTGGAATATCCCTCGTTCCTATTTTGTTTGAATGACCCTTTCCATCCTGCATGGTGAGTGAATGTTCTTTAGGATGTTTCATGACGCCCATATGTATGGAGCCTTTAGTTTTGCCTGCAAGAGACTCAATGAACCTGGAGCCAAAGTAGGCATTTTTCCAATTTGCTCCCAAAATACATTTTCCATAATGGAAATTTGAGACATATACAGTGTATTTTGGTGCCAGTTTGGCCAAGATTGTTAGAATAAGTTGTTTCCTTTGTGTAGACTTATCAATACCGCATTCACCCAAGATTAATAGCAAGATTTAAATTTAGTAAAAAAAATATTGTATACATCAAAACTTTTAGGGTCTAAGGTATCTAACTCTACCTCAATCATATGACATCACATCTCATCCTACTTTCCAAAGAGTCTTTCAAAGGTGGTCCAGATCTCGTTTGAAGTCTTGGTATTGCAAAGAACATTGTTCATAACAATGGAGATTAATTCAAGTAGTCCTATACCATCCCACGATTCTACCATCTCATCTCTCAATCATCATGGTTATTATGTTTTTGTTTCATCATCAAATTATACCCTTTCCTTCTGAGTTTGAATTCTGCCTTGGGCTTCCAATCACAATAATTGTAAGGAAAATGATTACCACCAAGTTTGACTGCATAATAGTTTTCATATCTACTCTCACTGATTCCAAGAACCCTAAAAATTTACTCAACTGGGCAAGTGAAAATTAAGAAATTAAGAATTCATATCAAATTTTAGAAGATGATCGTATGACTTACTCTTTCCAGCAACGTTGAGGAATCTCGCTAAATGGTTGAAAACCCACCTCCAAAATGGGCCGATTTACTTCTCATGAGGGTCGTTTCCAAACGTAATATTTTGAGAGCAATGAATGTGGAAAGGTACGGCCACGATCTTGCACTTTCTGTGAGGCTATCTCATTTCATTTTCCAGCAAATGGTGAAGAATCTCTAAATGCTGAAAACCCACTTCCAAAATGGGCTCGATTTACTCTCATAGTGAGAAGTTTCCTAAAAAATGTAACAAATTGGGGAGGAATAACTGCTGTAAATTCTATGACCATGATTTAGTCAATGTCCCCACATTTTCCACTTTTCAAGTTTTCTGGATTGATCCAAGTAGCATAGATCTGATACCATGTCGGTGTTTCATGGAAACCCTGCATGAGATCTAGCTAAATCAAGTACAAAAAAATATTTTCAAGAAAAGAAGAGAGATTCAATATGGAAGAATGAGAAAATATATTCACACTAATTTAATGAGTTGATGATCGATACATAGATCATGATCAATATGATACAATGAATGAGTGGAATACACTCATATATAGGGCAAAAACATTCCATAATTAAGTAAAGAAATCAAGCAATTAGCTTTCCTTAAGAATGCATAATGCATAATAGTGATGGTAAAAATAGAAAGTCTAAATAGAACTAGTTAGTTAACTCCCATTCAACTAGTGTGTCAAAAATAGAAATTTCCAACAAGAAGAGATATGCCAAAGATCAAAAAACCCTCAAGCATTGTTTACAAGTAGTGCCAACATGGAAACAATCAAGGGGGAGCTTCAAGACAAAGGAATATGCAACATCCAAGCCATCATAACTTGTGCATACTAATCTTTTTGTACCAACAAGAACAAAAACCTTGTAAGGAGGAGGTCATTTCATGTTGCTCATTGATGATTATACAAGAATGACTTAAGCAATTCTTAAAAATAATTCTTTGAGGAATTTGAAAATTCAAAGCCTCAAAGATTTAGTTGAGAAATGAGACTAACTGAAAATCAAATCTTCATAACGATAATGAGGAATTTTCAAATTAACGCATTTGAAGAATTTTGTGAAGATCATGGTATAAAACTACAGTATTCAACCTGGAAGAACTCCTCAACAAAATGGAGTGGATGAAAGGAAGAACAAACAAGTACAAGAGATTTCTAGAACAATGTTCATTTAAGCAGGATTATCAGATAGTTTTTGGAGAGAAACAATTTATATTGTTGTTTACATTATAAACCAAGGGAAAATCAAAATCAATAATGAAAAGAACATTAAGTGAATTATGGAAAGGTTGACCAACATAGATTAAACACTTCATAATATTTGGAAGCAAGTGTTACATCAAACGAGATGATGATGATATAGGAAATTTTGACTCAAGAGTAGATGAATGAAATTTTCTTGTTTATTCATCAAGAAAAAATCCTATAAAATGTTGCTTAAATCAAAAAGACTCCTTTAAGATTGTTGAAAGACAAATGCAATAAATGAAGAAAACACACAAGAACCAATTGGAAGTAGAAGAAATAGATTATAAATAAATAAGAAGAAGAGGAATATGAAGAACAAGAACAAGAAATGAAGAAGAAGAAGAAGAAATAGTGCTAAGATACACAAAACCACCATGAAGTTTGCGCATAAAAATCATCTAGAACCTAATTTGGTGATAAAAATGCTAAGACTCGGACTAGGAGAAAACTGGAAAGAAGTTTTGAACATTTAAATCTCTCTTTGTTGTCTAAAATAGAGCCTAAATGTTTTGCGGTATTAATAATGACCAACATTGGGTAAATGTTATGGAAGAAGAGTTAAACATAATTGAGAGAAATCAAACATGGAAATTGTCCCAACACTCAAAGATAAGAATGTGATAGATACAAAGTGGGTATTTAGGAAATAAGTTGAATGAAGAAGGGAAAAGTGGTAAGAAATAAAGAAAGGTTGGAGGAAAAGGGTTATTCCTAGGTAGAAGGAATTGACTTTGAAGAAACATTTGCTCATGTTGCAAGATTAGAATCCATTAAAATGTTTTTGGCATTTACAAGCTTTAAGAAATTCAAAGTATATAACATGGATGTCAAGTCAACATCTCCGAATGGAGATTTAGAGGAAGAAGTGTACATCGAACAACCAAAAGGATTCTCTTCTACTATCAAAAAAGGAATACCATGTTTGCAGATTGAACAAATTAGTTTATGGATTAAAACAAGCTCCTGCAGCATGGTATTCAAGACTTGATAAGTACTTACGACAATAAGGTTTTAGAAGGGGAACAACAAATAGAAATCTCTACATAAAAATAAGTCATGAAGACATTTTAATTATTGTGGTAAGTATGGATGATAATTATCTTTTGAAGTAATGCAACCAAATGAAGTCCAAAAATTTTGTTGAAGAAAAATAATTTGAGATGTACATGCTTGGAGAGTTATCATTATTTCAAGGACTGTAGATTACTCAAACCAGTAAAATGAATATTCGTTTCTCATACCAAATATATCAAATATATGTTGAAGAAATTTTAAACCGAAGATCAGAAACATGTCAACACAACCCATGGTCATTTGTTGTAAGCTAAGTAAATAATATGACTCAAAGGAAGAAAATCAAACTTTGTACAGATCAATGATAAGAATTTTCATGTATGTAACAACTTCAAGACTACATTAAGGTGAATTAGGGTTAGTTGGAAGGTTTCAAGTTGCACCAAAGGAAACACTTGTGCATGCAATAAAAGGAATATTTAAATATTTAAAAGGCAAGTTAGTCTTTGGTTTATGGTACACCATAGGAAAATACTTTACTTTGACAACTTACATAGATGAAAATTGGGAAGGTAGTGTGGACATAGAAAGAGCAATTCAGTGGTGGAGAATTCTATCTAGGAAATAGCCTAATGTCTTGCTTCAACAAGAAGCAATCATAAATTTCTCTATATGCAACAAAATCATAATACATTGTAGCAATATCTCGTTGTACATACGTCCTCTAGATTTCAAAACAAACATTGAAGGACATTCGGGTAGAGTACAATCAACCAATATCAATACCATGTGACAATACTAGTGCAATAAACATATCTAAGAACCCATCATATACATTTAAAAAACATTCCATTCAAGTATCATTTATTGAGAGATAAAGTTATAGAAAAAAATGTCAAGTTGGAATACATCAACAGAAAGGAACGTATTGTTGATATTTTTACAAAACCCTTCCTAGGGAAAATAGTTTTGAATACCTTAGACATAAATTGGGGGTTGTATCTATGCCATCCAATCACTAAAACACTACAAGAGGAGAACACCAACCTGCGGGAGATGCCAATAGAGAGAATTTTGTTGGATGCATAGAAGAAAATTAAGAGTACAGTGTGAGGGGGAGAATATATATTTTCCATTAATGTCAAAGAGGGATAGTACAAATAAAGGGGGATATTTGTAGAAAGAATCAGAATAAGGGCCAACTCTTTAGATGAGAGAAGCATTGTACCTCAAAGGAAAACAAAATGAATCAAAATGATCTGCTCTACCAATGACAAAGGGGAGATTGTTTGTAAATTGTTGCCATTGATGTCAAAGGTAGACAATATTGCGACATTATTGAATGCCACTAGTGTCAAATACAGGGGGAGACTGTGAATATATCTATGTGTTATTGACCTTTTACAAGAGCCTTGTGTATTTATCATGGAAGAAAGTGTCATAACAATGAAGACGACCCCATTGAATAATAATTGAGGAATGATATATGATAGGGGAGACTATAAGAATCAAACCAGACAAACAAAGGAAGTGTCCAGAATGTGAATTGAATAGACAGGGGAAGAAGAGAGTAGAGAGTTTATGAGTTGTAAGAATATTGTGAAAAAGGTGTAAATGTCTTTATGAAAGAATAAGAGAAATGAATAATCATGATTCGAAGGAGGATGAAGAATTTTTGTGACTACATCGATGAGTGTTCATAGTCTGAGGACATAGAGAGCTCAAGAATGCAATGAATTTTTGAGCCTGAAAGAGGTAGTGAGGAAAAACCTCATATTGATATATCCCACATTCATTGGGAAAATCATGTTCAAAGGGTTTATAATGAAAAGGTGTTATCATGTTTTTGAAATGAAAATGGGAAAGTCACAAAACCCACAGAACCCTGCATGCAAAGTTAAATTTTGTTGTGGAAAATGGTGGACCCAAAACCGGTTAAATACTAACCATTGATCATCAGAGATCAACAACCAATATCATAGGATTGGGGCCCAATACATATCGGATATTAGATATTGAAGAATTGTCACAACGTTGAACTCTCTAGGGCCTGATGGATTGGTGGCACCAGTGCCCAAGTGATATGATATCGCTATATCAAATATCATAGGATGGAGTGATAGTGCAGTGTTAAAGTCTCAGGGCTTGATACCTAATAAGACAACTCATATGTTGCATCAACATCCATCTTGTTGGGTATGTGTTATATTCTTTGCATGTGTGTGTGTGGGCGCGTCAGATATGACAACTGTGTCTAACGATCCCTCGTAGTAGTGCTTTGTTTATTCCATGTGCAT
>SNQJ01S0162010.1:0-21513 GCA_010110895.2 Picea sitchensis
CAATGGTTACCCCTAGCTGAATGGTGGTACAACACTTCATACCATACAGCTACATGCATGACTCCTTTTGAAGCGGTATATGGATAGAAGCCACCTTCAGTTCTCTCATACTTACCGGGTGCTTCGAAGGTCCGGGTGGTTGACCTAACACTTATAGCTTGAGAGGCCATTCTCCATACCCTCAAAGAGAATTTGTTCATGGCACAGAATTGCATGAAGCAATAAGCAGATCAAGGTCGCTCTGAACGTCAATTTACAGAAGGGGATCAGGTGTTTCTTTGACTGCAACCTTACAAGAAAACTTCCCTCAAGGTCGAGCATTGTCAAAATCTAGCACCCAAATTTTATGGTCCTTATACCATGCTCAAGCGTGTGGGACAAGTCGCCTATCAGTTATCTTTGCCCAGCCATTCAAAGCTACTTCATATTTCTCATGTTTCATGCTTAAAGAAGGTGATTGGAGCTAAGTGCCAAATTCAAACCAACCTTCCAAAGTTAGTTGAAGAAGGATCCATTTGGCTACAACCAGAAGTCGTTTTGGACCAGTGTGAGCATCGCCTATGTCAGAGAACCATCAAGGAAGTGTTAGTCCAGTGGAAAGATACAACTCCAACAGACGCCACTTGGGAACCAGCTACCATTCTGCAGCAATTTCCTCATCTCAAGCCTTGAGGACAAGGTTGTTTTTAAGGGGGCAGACATGTTAGGTTCCTAACCTGCATATAGGTAGAACAATATATTCGGATGTAATAAAGGTCAATATTAATAAGGCCTTTCAATAAAATAGAATAAGGCGGATGTAAGAAGACCTAATAGAAGCTTCTGCTTCTAGAAGGATCTTCCTCTGGATGCTTATTTTTAGTATAAATAGGAGTCGAGGGTATGAGAAACCTATCTTGGATATTATTGTAATAGAGCTCTGCTCAACTAGAGTTTTCCCCCTTGAAGAGGCCTGTGAACATTTCTTTCAGATTCAAAGTGCTATTTATGTTGTTATTCTTGTATCATTTAAGTGTTATTGTGGTGAATGTTCTGGTTATATTGTTGTTATTCTGCCATTACTAGCATTTTATTTATGTTCTGCATACATTTTATATTTGGTATATTACAGAGACTAATTTCAAGTAAGAAGAATAGGTTAAAAGCAAATGGCCAACAAAAAACCACAATCAATTCATATCCCCAGTGGATTCACCAATTTTGTTATTGGATAAATCGGTGAATGTTGACATAAACTAATCTCCCTAGATCCACCTAGATCTAGAAAAAAACAAGACAGGACATGACACTTTCTCTAAGTTGCTACCATCGAATTTACTACCAAAGAAGGAATAGATGACATACCTTTAGATATCACTTCCTTATATCTATGTTGTCCTTGCTTCACTCAAGTACTCTTGTGAGATCAGATCTGCAATGACACAAACTAACCAAGTGAAATCAATAATTGTAGATTCAATGGAAACATAAACATGTGATCAAGGAGTCATGTAATAAAACGCTAATGATTTTATGGGAAAGAAACATGTCACTATATCATATTAAGTAAAAGTGGAAGATACAACCAAATTTCCTTGATGTCGCAAGTTCCCTTTCGGTGGTCCTTTGTTCCAACACACACATACACTTGCTCTGAATTTGTATGCAGATGGTCCATAGAGCTTGATGGAAAAATGGAGGCCTCAAGCATCAATTGTATCATGATTCTTCACACAGTCTTTAGCCTATTCTTTCAACAATACTTGTTCAATATTGCTTGACCTTGCTTAACCTTTTGCATGAGAAATCCATTATTATATAGGAGAAGGTGAAGTGGTTACTAGGATGAGGATGATCCCACCAAATCAGAGAATCCAGTAAGATCACAACCATACGGATGTCACCTTACATTCTAGAATATTTTCCTTCTAGAAACTTCGTGAAACTTCTTCCTTTTCTTAGCTTCAAATGCCATTGCACCCTGCCTATATGGAAATCCTGCGAGCCAGGCATAGAGAAGCCTACAGAAATCAAGGATTTTCGCACTATTTACTACTGACAGCCTGCGACATCATTCTAAAAATGTGCCTTGTAGGGGAAGAACTCAACAATTCTCCTCATGTAAAAGATTGTTTTGGAATCCTGCACACATGCCTATAGGGTCATCATCAGAGTGACCAAAATAATGTGTAACACTATGGACTCCGTCGGGGTTCCTTTTTTGTAAATTTAGTCCCTCGGGCCCGAAAAAGGGTAAAACTTATACCCGAGAATACTCTTCTAGCAAATCGAAGTTCTTAGAGTATACCTTTGTTCATACAATTGACCATCCAGACCGAAAAAGGGGTAAACTACCATCGGACAGATGTGCCTTCAAGTTTTAGTTTGGCGAGTGTGAAGGACAACAAGATCGCTCGGCAATATTTTCATGTTTAGAGAGTCTTAAAAGGAATTAAAGAAGACTCCAAGAGATTACTTTTCTCGGTTAATCCTGACAAGATTGAAAATCATAAATATAGTCTTGGCGAATGTTTCTTTCAGATTTCAAAGCAAGCTTGAAAGTCAACAAAGTATGCTCATTTTTGGGAGTTCTGAAGGTGAGGCCAAGAGTGATGACACATAATACATATGAGGCTCAATCTCGTAATCAGTACAGGACTAACAAAGACTCTCGAGCCTAAATTCATTAACGACGGCATGTAAATCAAAATGCAATGAGGATCTAACTAGGGAATCCATGTAGAGGTAGGATCTACCACTAAATTGCGACACTTCTAAAGAAGTAATGATGGTTCCATGTCGCAATTTGATGGGATCAATCCTATGGCAAAGCGGAAAAGACAACAAGATGAAAAAAGTGGAGGTGGAATCCTAACTTATATGCAAACAGTTGGAAAAAACGACCTTCCCAAAGGACCTTTTAAAAGTGACCCATCTCCCAAAAAGTTACCAAACCTAAAATCAAAGTGCGTCGTAACATCCAATAAGAAACTCAAGAACCAAGACAAAAGGGTTCAAAAAAGTAGCAAAAAGAACAAAAAAGTCTATAAATAGAAGCTGACATCTCATTTTCACCATTGCAAATTGAGAATTAACCAAAAAGAGAAAAAGACCTCTTTTCTAAAAGAGTTGATTCTGGGAGCTTTAGAGGAAGAAACGAACTTCTGCTCAAAGCAAGTAAGTACAAATTCATCCCTCTTGCATTTCCATAATTCATTTATGCATTTCTTTTAGTTTTTTGGGGGGGCTCCCAAAAAAGGGTGGCCCTACATGTACGTGGGTTGTCTAAGGACAGCCCGCGTGCATATGCGATTGTGTCCAAGACAACCCATGTACACCCTCAATAACATAGAAAAAATGAATATGCAAGAGCTAACTCCCTCCTTGAACTTGTCATGTAATAGGATGTGTGTCCACTAGAGAGAGAGGGAGCACGAGGATATTGATATCTTTGTTGATGAGGACCCTGTTGTTATTTCCACATTGAAACAATGTGGGTTATGGAATTTCTTTCGGTGTCCATTCATGAAGGAACAACCCAGGTTGTTGAATGCCTTGGTGAATTATTGGCACCCTAACACTGAGGCGTTTATGCTTGAGGGGAAGTTGTTGACTCCAACAAATGAGGACATTTAATTTCTGACTGGCCTCTTGAGGAGAGGGGAACCAGTCAACTTGCATTCATTTCCCACTGGGCCCCACAACATCATTGAGATGATTAGGATGCATTGTGAGGTCGGCACCAAGAAAGTAGGTTCTCAGGTGCCAATCCACAAGATTACCAACCTATCACTGAAGATGATAGTTTTTCTTATTGGATGGATCACTGGATCTGTGGCCTTACATTAGGCCTCTCGGACACACATGTATTGTGCAATGTAGTGCCTAAATGCATGAGTATTTGACTGGAGCATGACCATGCTTGACTGCATGAAGAGACATCTCACAAAGTGTCGAGGGAGGAGTAACAAAAACTTTGGGTTCGGTACCATTTTATGCTCATTCTTATTTAAGAGGGTACCCAACCTTAGTCCACAAGAGACAGTGCAAGGGCATGTGGCCTCCTTCCCAGGAGTGTGTAGATGGGCATCATTACTACCGTGACAGGGGGGAGGAAGCACCATATAGGCCTTCGACGATGAATTTTTTCACTGGTGGGCATGGCAGATTCCAGCAATAGAGGACTACCCCTATGTCGGAATCAACTTTTCCAGGGATCTGGACATGCCCGTACCTCCTAGAGAGGAGCGAGGAGAGATAGGTACATTTGGTTTTAAAGTTATTTAATTTTTAATTTATTTTTAATATATATCATTTTTATGCGAATCAGAGTATCTGACAACTATGTATAGATGTGGGACCAGTGTATCTGGTAGACTTCTCGAGGACCAGGTGACATCCTCGACTAGAGGCAGTACCAACAGCAGTCACCAGACCAGCAGCAACATCAGGGGGACCTCCAGCCAGAGAGGCTGAGAGAATTTTGAGATGGGTGGAGTGGAACCTCACCGCGCTCACTTGTGTAGTTCCCATGGCCAATATCGAGGATCTCCTACCATCGATGCATCCTCACATAGTTTGGGTGCCACGAACCTGGGTCCAACTCTTTCAGCATTTTGAGAATGTCGTTTTTCACTATGGAAGGGCCAACATGCCCTGTGCTTAGATAGGATGGACCACTTATGTGCCGATGGCACTCTTTTGTATATTTTTTAGGGCATAAGCCCCGTGATGTATACCGGATATGTATTTTTGAGGCGTTTACGCCCAACAATGTACTCTGACACTTTTTGATAAATATATATATATATATATATATATTATGTCTTATGGATCACATTTTTACAAATTTATGTACATGTATATGTGTGTGCTTCTTTTTATGTGTGTGCAATATTCCAATCTAATACTTGATTAGTTAGAGTATCTGTCATTTGATTTAATCTCCTAGGAACATGTATATACGTAATGTAATCAAAGCGATGTTCTAAGAGATGTACCCTAAGGAATCATCGGTGTAGAGTAGGATCATAAACATGGTAAATCCCATTTAACTAGGACACAACCAGCTGAGAATCTAAGTAGACCCATAAGTGAGAGATACCATGCGACAAAGCATCACGAAGAAACTCTATCAATATGTTTTACTCACCGACATTTTTTGTGGAGTCACCTAAACAAATACCTCCAGAAGATAGAAAATGGCCTTGAGGTGTGAAAATCACCCAAGCTGAGGAAGAGAGCCTCTGAGTGTGTTGGCTAGCATCGTCTGCTAACCCAAAGAACACCTCTGATTCACTTGACAACTACCACAGTGAAAAATATGACATAAATAATGACACGTCCATAAAACAAAAAGGACAAAAACTAATTGTATAAGAACTATACATATGTACAAGAAGTCACCCAAGGTGACCAACCTACGAGTAATACTTATTGAGGTAGAGCCCATTTCTAGGCTCCTCCAAAGCATTTCCCTCAAAGTCAACCAGATGATAAGTGCCCTTCTTTAAGACCTCCTTCACTATGAAAGGTCTGAACCACATGGGTTTGAACTTGCCTACCCCGAGGGGATCCTTATCTTGGTCGTATACTAGGAAAAGGTCGCCTTCNGCATTTCCCTCAAAGTCAACCAGATGATAAGTGCCCTTCTTTAAGACCTCCTTCACTATGAAAGGTCTGAACCACATGGGTTTGAACTTGCCTACCCCGAGGGGATCCTTATCTTGGTCGTATACTAGGAAAAGGTCGCCTTCGGAGAAAATACGAGGATGAATGGACCGATCATATTGACACTTGACTTGTTTCTTGTGAACCTCATTAGCTAAGGCTGCATCACAGCATTTCTCATAGAGCTACTCAATATATACTAAGTGTTCCTCAAGTGGTGAAGTGTCTGGAAATAACTCTACTGCCAAATTCAGAGATGGGATCTAGCACTCTATAGGAAAGACTACTTCTAGCCGGTAAATGATTTGAAAAGGTGATAAATCGGTGGTAGTATTTACAGACATTCATTAGGCCCATAATGCCAAGTACAACATAAAATGCTAATTTGACTTGGAAAAATTGATCGTTCGTTGTAGAATAGTCTTGAGGGGCTTATTCATAGCTTCCACCTGACCATTCTCTTATGGGTAGTAGGGTGTTGAATGCTCTTGCCTCAACCCAGACTTTGATGTTAACTCGGACATCATTTTTTTCTGGAAGTGACATTCCTGGTCAGTGAAAATATCCTTCGGGATGTCAAACCTTGCCACTATCTGGTTAAAAATAAAGAGAGTTGTTGTTTCACCATTATTATTGAATGTTGGCATAGCTTTGACCCACTTTGTGAAGTAGTCTACTACTATGGTGATATAACGATTCCCTCTGGCTGAAGTTGGGTGGAATGTAGTAAAATCAATCCCCCACTTGGTGAAAGGACCAACAACAATGACAGGAAACATGGGAACAGGATGTGCCCTCATCTTTCGAGAGAAGATCTGATATGGGTGGAACTTCTTGACCGACTCAACGCAATCCTTGATTAATGTACACTAAAAAAATTTGTCTCGTAGAATATTTTGGGTTGTTGCCAACCCAGACAAATAACCACCACATGCTCTAGTGTGGCAGTCGTTAACAATGAGTTTCGCTTCTTCATGAATGAGGCACCGATGAAGGATGCAGTCTACACCTCGACGATACAAAGTGTCATCGAGTATGAGATAGTTTCATGTCTGATGGAATATACATAGATTCTCATCATGAGAAGCAGAGATGGGGAACTTCAAAGTTTGGAGATAGACTATTATATCTCCATACCAGGGGTCCAAAGATGTGACCAGAAAGAGATCTCCTTTAATAGGAAATTCTTTGGGCGTAACATCACTTGATTCAACCAAAAGCTCCGAAATGAGTTCCGCAAAGACCAACGAATTTTTGGATTTTGCGGAAAAAAAATCCAAGTCAAATTCCTAGAGGATTACAATCCATCTATTGATCTTTCCTCTGATGACGTTTCGTGTCAACACATACTGAAATGGATTCACAATGGCAATGACGGTGGTCTTGTGAAGCAAGATATAATGATGGAACCGTTGGACAGCATGAACTGCTGCCAACGTGAGTTTCTCAACATGGGAGTAGTTGAGTTACGGGCCAACCAAGCCTTGGCTCAAGTAATAAATCACATTCTCCTTGAGTAGATAGTCCTCTTGAACCAAGACCATAATGATGGTCGACTTTGCGGTGGCCAAGTACAATAAGAAATATTTATTATAATTGGGAGGTTGGGGTAGAGGGGCAGATGTGAGGGTAAGTTTCAATGCTTCAAAAGAGCACTGAGGGGCTTCATCCCAATAAAAAGGGACTCCCTTTTTTAGTAAATGTATGAACCCTTTAGTGATCTCAGCATAGTTTACGATAAAACACCGAAGGAAGTTCGCTTTTCCCTGTAATCTTTGAAGCTGAGGGATTGTGCACGGGGGAGGCAACTGAACTATCACCTCAACCTTTAGAGGATCGACGATGATCCCTGTTTTTGAAACTATGAAACCTAAAATATGACACGACGTCACTCAAAAATTTCATTTGTTAGGATTCAAGCGAATCTGATAGTAGCGACATCGCTCAAATATTAGTCAAAGGTGCATGGGATGATCATCTCTCTTACGATATCATGATGCTAAATCATCAAGATAAGCCTCGACTATATGTCTAAGGTCGTGGAAAACAAAAGACATGGCCCATTGAAAATTGGCTCCAACATTCTTTAGGCCAAAAGGCATCTTACGATAAGATAATGTGCCCCACGGACAGATAAAAAAAAAAATATGTTGATCTTCGGTCTTAATCTAAATATGGTTATATCCTAAAAAACCATCCATGAATGAAAAGACCTCACAGCCTATGCATTCATCGACAATATGATCGATGGATGGGGTGGGGAAATTATCCTTTGGAAAGGGATTATTCAAATCACAGAAGTCCATACACACACGATTTGTACCCTACCTTTTGTTAAACAGAACGGGATTTCACACCCATTGCATCAACTGAATGGGGTAGATGAAACTAGCTTTGAGAAGTTTCTCTACTTTAGCCTTTATAGTTGTTGCTTTTTGAGGATTCAACAGATGAAGCTTCTGTCGGACCGGCTTGGCATCAGGATAATTCGTTATCTCATGTTCGACGATTCTTATATCAATTCCTGGCATTTCCTTGTATGACTAGGAAAAAACGTTGTGGAATTCTTTAAATAAATCTGTATAGATCTTAATATCTTTGGGGGAGAAATTTGCTCTGATGAAGACATTCTCCATGACACTAGGGGTTCTGGAGATGTCAATAGGTATTGTTTCAGTGATAGTTTCCATGTTACCCTCGACATAAAATGTGTGCGTAGCCAAAGGATTAATAGGACAAAACCTATCTCCAGTCATAGTCAACACGAATTCACCTGCCTCTATTCTTCTTAAGTATGGGAGAAAGTAAGATCTGTGATGGAGATCATCCCAGGGTCTGTTTGGACCAGGCAATGCCTCTATAATTTCCTCATCAGTGGATAAGACCAATTTTAAAGAATTGATAGTGGCGAGGGAACCTTGAGCCCAAATATGCTCGAGAACTGGAACTAACTCTTGTGCGAGAGTCGGATCAGGGTCGGTTGAAGCTTGTTGGACAATACTATATGCAACTTTTGTCGCGGACAAGGGAATTACCATGCCAAGAATCCTTGTCCCTTCCATTGAAGCTGATGGGGAAGGAAGAGTCCACGTATCATTGAAGTGAGTCATTCGGAATGACAACACTTGAAATATTCCAGCCTTAGGTTGGTCGAGGACAACTGATATGAGCTTGACATCGCTGAAAGGAGGAAGGTAATCAAAAGTACCCATGAGAGGTGGGAACAAACCAACCCCCACATTGATGATGTCGGGATGAGGGTTATCAATCAAAGGGACCGTGGATGCTCCCAATGAAGGGTCAGGAAGGGAGAAGGACAATTGATCAATGGATACGATCTGGCCCTCATGGGGAAACAACAAGACCCAGAAAAATGTGGCAACCACTGCATGCATAGAATAGGTCCAACTCCTTCCTAATAGAAGGTTTTAGTCGAGAGGCACGTCGACCACTTCAACTTTGATGCACATGGTCTTTCCTCCTAACTGCGCAGGGAAAGAAGGGATGATTCCATGTGGTCTGAAAGAATGATCATCGAAAGTGGTAAGCAGAGTAGGTGACGAAGACAAAATGGGTTGGCCAATGCCCTTCCAACATGCCAATGACATCACACATGTCAAGGCACCCTCATCAACCACAGTACGAAAAATGTTCAAGGTAAAATATTTCGTGGGGTAAGACACTACTACCTTAAATGACACGTGGGAAGGGAGATGAGGTTTTAAGTCGGTCGTATCGAGAATGATCTTTCCTAGGTTACAAGTATTTATAGTACCCAAGGTGGATAACAGAGCCTTTCTCTACGAAGGGCAGCTCTAGAGGACCTCCAAATCTGACATCACGCAAGGGGTTTGTGACAAATCCTCCACCATAGAGTAGTTATGGGCGGCCCTCACGTTTAGATTGTGAGAATATTTCTTGAATACCCCTTTCGAGATGCGTGTCATTATTTCTCCCATTTTCTTCTCAATCTAGAGAAGAACTGATGAGTTTGAGGCTTTTTTACCCTTTTCAACAGAATCTGGAATTTCCTAATTGTGCACCCTAGTTACTATGTGTTGTGGGTGGGAAAACCCCCTATGGACTAGCACTAAGGGTTTTGTAATGCATGCAGAAATGAACATCTAAAGTCTCCTACTCTTTACCATCATCCCAACATATACCCAACATTCATACATAAACACAAGGGTAAAAGGATCCAGTTACTCTACCTTGACTTCCGCATTTGGTGTCGATCCTTTTTCGTTTGGTTGCTCCTCGACTGCAAGTCTCCTCCCAAATCCAACCTGCATTCACAAATAGACAATCAAAAAACTCCAAACATGCATCTTATATATGAACTAGTGGGTTAGAGGTTCTAATAAAATATAATCAAAATTGAATATTGGACACCTCATATGGCGGGACGAGAAAAGTAATTATTTTTATTAATCTCACAAAATTAACTTACAAGGGTGAGATCGGCCACTGCTCCTCGAATCTAGTCCTGGGCTCCTCTTCAACTATGCACCAACTACTTCCACATATGCTTCTCCTCACAAAATGGTTGCAAAAGATTGGGGCAAGGGGAATACAAAAAAGGGCAGAGTTTCTTTTCTCTTATTTTATCTGTTTTAAATGGGACCGCTACCTCTTCTTTTATAGGCTAGAAGAGGGTAGTTATCTGGTTGAGTGATCGGCTCTGGGTGGTCAAACGGTTTAGGAAATTACCCAAAAGTCTATATTTCATCTGCAACTTTATATTTTGTGTGCTTTTGTCAGTATACGTGGGTTGTAATGGGTTAGCTAGCGTATATACATGGGCAACAGTGGTGCAAGGCATGTATGCCTTCAAAAGGATAGGTTTTTAGAAGAGTTGTTCAATGGTGGCTTGGAAAAAATGGCAAGTGATATGGAACGATGCTAGGTATGCATGTCTGGTGAAAATTAGGGTTATAACAGATGCCCCCTAATGTGTGAGGTCAGAAGAGCATATGATGGCCAAAATACATTACCAATATTCACTAACGTATGAAGCGAGTGATCCTAGGGACAAGAGTTTGGGAGGTGCCATCTGCAAAATAACAATTGTCTCACTAAGGCGGGCACACCCATGCTCGGAATGAAATAAAATCATGGTTTTCAATCAAATAAACTGCAAATCCATGTCATATAACTATATAAAGTGTAGTCGCGAGCAATACATAGTGGATCTACATCTCAAAATCAAAAAAGATATACATGTATAGTATCCATCTTTAAGAAGCTAATGATGCTTGATGGCTAGATATGAGGCTTTTAGAGCTTGAGCAACAACTTCAAAATATTCACAACTCTGGTAGGAGTGTAATATGAGTGTACGACTTCACTACCCAAAGGTCTTCGACAGCTCGTCAGGAACAGACTAGAGGATCTTGATGATCAGGTTGAGGGCTTCATTGATTTCGAACAAAGACTTGATTGGGCTTTTTAGATGGTCGGGCATGAGGTCAAGAGCCAAACTGTAGAGGATCCAACTCAAGCTTGGTAAAAAATCCCTTGGACAATAACATGACAAATGATGAGACTCAGGCAGCATGGTATTGACACAAGTTCACGATGCAGAAGGCAACGCAAAATCTCCATATGTTTGGAAGAATAACCAAACGAAGGGGGACATAGCTCTATGTAGTGAGAACATCTTCCTAAGGTCATGTTGAATCCCAGAGCCTGAAAAACAAAAAAAAGGATGTGCTTTGTCCAAGGGTGACTCATTGTGCTGCCAACAAAAAGAAAATACTTTTCCCTTCCTCTTTTTGGGGTATATTTGATTTTTTTTGTCTTTTTTCAATAAATTTGGAAAGCTTGAAAAAGAATAAAATAATGATACATTACAAAGGAGAAACAAGTGTCACAGGCATACTATTTCCTCCACGCAAGGAACACACTGATGCTCAGAGCAAGGGGACATATTGTAGGACAAGGACACTCGAAAAATTCCTCCATGGGTCAAGGTGTCAAGAAGCAAAAGGAAAAGTGCTACGGGGCTTGTGCATAAGGCATGATTCAGATGGTTCATTTGAGGGAAACATGGAGATAGCATTAGGCCAAAGATGCAGGAATACAAATGTGATTAATAAGACACAATGATAACATCCTTCGATGTAACTTTAATGAGCCTAGAGAAGGTAAGATCGGCGGTTTTTCATTTTTAGAGAGTCTGAAAAAACGTAAAAGGAGACTCCATTGGGGTACCTTTTTCGAAGGTAGTCTAGTTGGTTCGAAAAAGGGGTAAACTAGCACCGAAAAGATGTCCATTCAAAACCATTTTAATGAGTGTGATAAAGACCAGATCACTCGGCAATATTTTCATTTTTAAGGAGTCTGAAAAGAGCTTAACTATGGAATCTGTATGAGATTTTCTTCTAGACCTATTTTAACGAGTGTGAAGAAACAAGGTCACTCGGTGATCTTTTCAATTTTAGGGAGTCTGAAAAGAGCTTAACTATGGACTCCATGGGGGTTCCTTTTTTGTAATTTTAGTCCCTCAGGCCCGAAAAAGGGTTAAAATTATACCTGAGAATACTCTTCTAGAGAATCGAGGTTCCTAGAGTATACCTTTTTTTGTACAGTTGACCATCCGGACCGAAAAAGGGGTAAACTACCACCGATCAGACGTGCCTTCAAATTTCAGTTTAGCAAGCGTGAAGGGCAACAAGATTGCTCGGCAATATTTTCATGTTTAGAGGGTTTGAAAAGGGCTTAAAAGAAGACCCGTTGTGTTTTGGGAGTCCCGAGGGTGAGGTCAAGAGTGATAATGAATCATGCAAATGAGGCTCATACTCATAATCAGGAAAAAATAATAAGGACTCCCGAGCCTATAGTCATTAGTGACGGCATGGATAACAAAAATGCAACCAGGATCTACCTATGGCATCCATGAAAGGGGGATACTCTACCACTAAATTACGACACTTATAAAGCAACAATGATGGTTCCATGTTGCAACTTGGTGAGGTCGATCCTATGGAAAAGTGGAAAAGACAACGAGATACAGAAAGTGGAGGTGGAATCCTAACTTAGATGCAACAAGTTGGAAAAATGACTTTTTACCAAAGGACCTTAAAAATGTCCCAAATCTCCAAAACATTTCCCAATACCCAAAGTAACACTTATCGTAACAATCCATAAGAAACTCATGGACCATACTAAATGATTTCCAGGCTAGAAAAAACAACAAAGGGGTCCAAAAAATGACAAAAAGGGGCCAAAACGTCTATAAATAGAAGTTGGCAGCTCATTATCACCATTGTTAATTGATAATTTGACTAAGAAGCCAAAAACACTCCTTTGTCAAAAGAGTTGATTATGGGAGCTTTAGTGAACGAAACGAACTTCCACTTGGACCAAGTAAGTACATATTATCCTCTCTTTCATTTCAATTAGTTGTTTGTGCATTTCTTTTTGTTTTTTGGGGGGGCGTTGACCTTTAAAAAGGTCGGTCCTATGTATATGTGGGTTTTCCTATGACAGCCAGCGTATGCCCGCATTGCAGAGAAAATATTTCACATGAGCATACATGACTGTGTATATTACAGCCCGCGTATACCCTCCAACATGTTGAAAAAATTAAAATATGCAAGAGTTAATCCCCTCTGAACTTGTGAATTTTTAGGATGTATATTCACTGGAGAGAGAGGGAGCATGAGGAAATTGATATTTTTGTCGGAGAGGACCCTGATGCTACCTTCGCATTGGCTTAATGTGGTTTGTTGAAATTATTCCAGTTTCCATTCATGCAGGCATAACCCAGGCTACTGAATGCCTTGGTAGATTACTACATCCTGACGCGGAGGCATTCATGCTTGAGGGACAGTCGTTGACTCCAACGACTGAAGATATCTATTTTCTGACTGACCTCTCAAGGAGAGGGGAACCAATCAACTTGCACACTTTTCCCTCTGGGCCTCACAACATAGAGGAGTTGATTGGACTCCATTGCGAAGCTAGCACTGACAAAGTGGGGGCACTCAGGTGCCAATAAACAATATTTCAAACTTATTACTGAAATTGATAGTTTTTCTCATTGGGCGGATCACTGGATCCACATCTTTACATCATGCTTCCTAGGCTCACATGAATTGTGTGGTTCATTTCTTAAATGCACAAATTTTCGAATGGAGTACCACCTTACTAGACTGCATGAAGAGGCAGCTGATAGAGTGTCATATGCAGAGACACATAAACTTTGGGTTCGGGACTATTCTTTTCTCTTTCTTCTTCGATAGGGTCCCCAATATCAGTCCTAGATAGATGATATGAGGGCACAAGGCCTCTCTCCCATCGTTATGTAGGTGGGCGACATTTTTTCCATGACAAGGGGGAGGAAGGACCATCAAGGCCTTCGACTACAAGTTTTTTGCCTGGTGGTCACAACAAATTCCAGCCATAGAGGATTACCCCTATGTCGGGATCAACTTTTCCAGAGATCCTGACATGCTTGTACCTCCCAGAGAGGAGTGAGGAGAGTTGGGTAAGTTTGTTTTTTGTTTTCAAAGTTATTTAATTTTTTATGTTTTTTCATATATATCTTTTTTTTTTTTGTATACCAGAGTATCTGATACGTATGTATCTATTATGTGCAGATGTGGGGTTGGTGTGTCCAATAGACTTCACGAGGACTAGGTGGCATCCTCGACTAGAGGTGGGACTAGCCACAGCTAGCGGACTAGAAGTAGCATGGGGACCTCTAGCCAGAGAAGCTAAGAGAGTTTTGAGGCAAGTGGAGTGGAACCTCACCGCTCTTACTCATACAATTCATATAGTGGAGATCGAGGATCTTCCACCGTCTATGCAGACTCACATTGTTGGGGTACCACGGACCTGGGTCCAGCTCTTTTGGCATTTGGCCAATGATGTTGTTTACTATGGCAGGGCCAACAGGCCCCATCGTTAGCTAGGCTAGACTTCTTACATGTCGAGGGCACCTTTTATATATTTTTGAGGGAATAAGCCACATGAGTCTTAGTGGACCTATTTTTGAGGCGCTTGCGCCTACCCATGTACTCTGATATTTTGTGATATATATATATATGCGTATTTACATCTTCTTTTGTTTTATGGATTACATTTATTTACAAATGTATTTATATGTGCGTGTGTGTGATTTTTCTTATATGTGTGCAATATGTCAATCTAATATATGATTAGCTAGAGTATTTGTGATTTGATTCAATCTCCTAGGAACATGGATATACGTAATGTAATCAAATCTTCGTTCTAAGAGATGTACCCTAAGGAATCGTTGGTGTAGAGTAGGATCATAAATGCAGTAAATTCCATTTAATTGAGACACAACCAGCTGAGCATCTAAGTAGACTCGAAGGTGAGAGATACCATTGGACAAAGTGTCATGAAGAAACTCTAAGACTACGATGTATTCGGAAACATTGTTTGTAGTGTCACCTAAATAGATACCTCATGAAGATAGCAATTGGCCCTATGGTGTGAAAATCACCTAAACTGTGGAAGCAAGCCTCCGAGTGTGCCAGCAAGCATTGTCTGCAAACCCAACGAACACCTCTAATTCTATTGACATCTACCACAGTGAAATATATGACATCAAATATGACACGTCCATAAAACTAAAAAGACAAAAACTAAAAAAGCAAATGTACAAGAACTATACATATGTACAAGAATTCACCCAAGGCAACCCACCTACGAGTAATACTTCTTGAGGTAGAGCCCATTTCTAGGCTCCACCAAATCATTTCCCTCAAATTCCACTAGACGATAAGCGCCCTTCTTTAGAACCTCTTTCACAATGAAGGGTTTGAACCACATGGGTTTGAACTTGCCTACCCCTAAGGGGTCCTTATCTTGGTCATAGACTGGGACAAGGTCACCTTCAGAGAAACCTCGAGGATGAACGAACCAATCATACTGACACTTAACTTTTTGCTTGTGAGCCTCGTTAGCCAAGGCCGCATAACAATTCTACTCATTGAGATGCTCGAGGTATAATAAACGCTCTTCAAGCAATGAAGTGTCTGGCAATAACTATACTTCCAACTTTAGAGACAGTATCTAGCACTCTATGGGCAAGACTACTTCCAGCCCGTAATTGAGTTGAAAATGTGAGAAATCAGTTGCAGTCTTAACAAACGTTCAGTAGGCCCATAATGCCAAGTATAACATCAAATGCCAATTTGACTTGGCCAAATTGATCATTCATTGTAGAAAGGTCTTAAGATATTTATTTACATCTTCCACCTGACCATTCGCTTGTGGGTAGTAGGGTGACGAATGTTCTTGCCTAAACACAAGATTTGATGTTAACTCAGACATCATTTTGTTCTGAAAGTGACTTCCATGGTTAGTGACTCTTTGGGAATAACATCACTTGAATCGACCAGAAGTTTCGAGATGAGTTCCGCAAAGACCAATGACTTTTTGGATTTCGTCGAAACAAAATCTAAGTCAAATTACTAGAAGAAAACTATCCATCTACTGATCTTTCCACCAATTAATCATTGTGTCAACACGTACTTAAATGGATTCACAACAGCAATGATGGTGGTCTTGCGAAACAAGATATAATGACGGAACTGTTGGACAGCATGAACTGCTGCCAACGCAAGTTTTTCAATGTGGGAATAATTGAATTTCATTCCAACCAGGCCTCGACTCATGTAATAAATCACATATTCTGAGAGAAAATCATACTCCTGAACTAAGATGATACCAATGGTCAACTCTGTTGTAGCCAAGTATAATAATAAATCTTTATTATAATTGGGTGTCCGAAGCAGAGGGGTAGTCGTGAGGGTGCATTTTAATGCTTCAAAAGAGAATTGAGAGGCTTTGTCCCAATTAAAAGGAATGTCCTTCTTCAATAAACGCATGAAATCCTTTGTGATCTCGACATAATTTGCGATGAAACGATGTAAAAAGTTTGATTTTCCCAGTAAACTTTGAAGCTTAAGGATTATGTGTGGTGGATGCAAATGAACTATTGCCTCAACTTTGAGAGGATCGACCATGATCCCTGTTATCGAAACTATGAAACCTAGAAAACGACCCGACGTTATGAAAAAACTGCATTTGTTTGTATTCAAGTGAATCTGGTAGTAGCGACATCGCTCAAAGATAAGTTGGAGGTGTGCGAGATGATTAGCTCTCTTATGAGATCATGATGCTAAATCATCAAGGTAGGCCTCGACTATATGTTTGAGATCATGGAAAGAAAAATACATGGCCCGCTGAAAGGTAGCTCCAGCATTTTTTAGACCAAAAGGCATTTTCCGATAAGCGAATGTACCCCATGGACAAATGAAAGTGGTTTTGTGTTGGTCTTTGGGTTTTATCTGTATCTGATTGTATCCCGAAAAACCATCCATGAAAGAAAAGGCTTCACAACCTACGCATTCATCGACTATTTGGTCAATAAATGGTGTGGGCAAATTATCCTTTGGACAATATTTGTTCAAATCACAGAATTTTGTACATACGTGAATCGTACCCTATTTTTTGTCGACCGGAACGAGATTTGACACCCATTGAGTCAACAGGATGGGGTAGATAAAACCTGCTTTGAGCAGTTTCTCTACTTCAGCCTTAATAGCTGCTACTTTCTTAGGATTGACTAGATGAAGCTTTTGTCGAACCGGCTTAGCGTCAGGATAAGTTGTGATTTATTGTTCAATGATTCTTGGATCTATGCTTAGAATTTCCTCATAATACCAGGAAAAAATGTCACAGAATTCTTTAAATAAATCTGTGTATATTTGAATCTCCTCGGGGGAACAATCAGCTCCGACAAGAATATTCTATACAATGCCAGGGGTTCTGGAGATATTAATAGGTATCGTTTCAGTGATGGTTGACATATTACCCTCGACGTAAACAGCATGTGTAGCCAAGGGATTGATAGGACAAGACTGATCTCCAGTCATAGTCAAAGTGAATTCTCCTACTTCAATTCTTCTTAACTCTGGGAGGAAATAAGATCTATGATGGAGATCATCCCAGAGTCTGTCCGAACTAGTCATTGCTTCAATAATTGTTTCATCTGAAGGAAAGACTAAGTAAAAAGAATCAGTATCATCAAGGGAACCTTGAGCCCAAGTAGGCTCTAGTATCAGATCTAACTTCTGTGCGAGAGTCATATCGGGGTCAGCAGAAGCTTGCTGGACTATTGAGTACGCAACTTCTATCGCGGACAAGGGCATGGACATACCAAGGTACCCTGTCCCTTCTATCATGTCTGATGTGGAAGGAAGAGTCCATGGATCATTGAAGTAGGTCGTACAAAATGATGAGACTTGAAAAATATCAACCTTAGGCTGGTCTGAAACAAACTTAACATCGTCGGAAGGAGGCGAGTAATCGAAAGTACCCATCAAAGGTGGGCACAAACCAACCCCTATGTTGACAATGTCGGGTTGAGGGTTATCAATCATTGGGACCGTGGATGCCCCCGTTCAAGGGTCGGGACGGGAGAGAGACAACTGATCAATGGTCATGATCTGGCCCTCATGTGGAAACAACAAGACCCAAAAAAATGTAGCGACCATTGCTTGCATAGAATAGGTCCAACTCCTTCCTAACAAGAGATTGTAGTCGAGAGATGCACCGACCACTTCAACCTCAATGCACATGGTCTTCCCCCCTAACTACATGGGAAAATAGGGTATGATTCCATGTGGTTGGAATGAACAACCGTCGAAAGAAGTAAGAAGAGTCAGTGACGGAGACAAAACGAGTTGGCCAATGACCTTCCAACATGCCATTGACATCATGCATGTCGAGGCACCCTCATCAACCACCATGCGAAAAATGTGTGAGTAAAACTTCTCATGGTGTAAGCCACTACTATCTGAAACACCACGTGGTAAGGGAGACAAGGTTTTAAGTCGGTCGTATCAAGCATGATCATACCCAGATTACAAGTCTCATAGGATCCTAAGGTGACTAACGGATCCTTTCTCTAGGAAGGGAAGCTCTGGAGGACCTCCAAAGAAGACATTGCACAAGGGGTTTGAGACAAATCCTCCACCACAGAGTAGTTATGGGTGGCCCTTGCATTTGGATTGTGAGAATCTTTCTTGAATGCACCTTTTGGGATGCGTGTCATTGTTTCACCCAACATCTTCTCGATATGGAGGAAGAGGTGGGTTTTCGGCTTCTTTATTCTTCTCAAAGGTTTTTGGCATTCCATAATCATGCGCTCTAGTTGATATATAAGAATCACCTTTCATCATATACACATTCGCAAATGAAGGATTAATTGAATACGGAGGGGGTACTTGACTGCCCCCATCTGTGCTCAGAGAGGCTTGAGTTAAATTTTTCCCATGTTGAAATGGGTTTGTTAACACAGCAGGCTACTGTTGTGCTAATAAATTTTGGGCCTCTGCAAGCCAAGGGCACTGGTGAGTTGGGTGGTCTTTCGTTCACAGGTTACATGGATACTTCAAGTTCTTATTTTCTATGTCACCCCCACTAGCATTATTAGTAGGTTTCTTATCCCCCTTACTCTTCTTTCATTTTTTCTTCTATTTGTCGAGTTGTTGGGTGGCCTTTGGGTTTTTCGATTTCACACTGTGTACATTTGACGTTTGGGTAGGGGGGGCAGTCAGACCAATGGTCTAGCTGGTCTCTTTCTACTGTATTGACAATTATTGCAATTGTTTGGACAACTGATCAGCGAGCTTCATTTGTGTTGAACCAACAATACCATCGGCATGTGGCCCAACTCTCTGTCTAGTCTTATCAAGTATGGACCACAGTGCATAGAAAAAATTTCATAAAGTAAACTAGACTAAGAGTAAATCAGCTCTAGTTGTTGAGCTCTCATTATTGCATCTTCTTCAAAAAACACTCCCAATGTTGTGACATATTTGGATAACTAGGGAACCAAAGACTTAAGGAACCACTCAAGAAGGATTGCTAGTGGGACTGGTGCTTTAATCAAACTCTTCCGGCATCTGCATTCTCGGAAGTGATCGGGGATATGGTCTGCCTTTGTCTACTCAAAGTTGGCCAACAATTCAGTGTCGGCATCATATCTCACAGGTAATTGGAAATGGTTTAAGAAAGCCATTGCCAATTCACTGAAGGAAGAGTATCTCGAGCGGTCAAGCTCAATGTACCATTTCATGGCACTCCCTATGAGAGTGCGTTGAAACAAACGCAATTGGACAGAGTCGTCTTTCAACAAATTGGACGAGCACCAAAGATGAAAGGTAGTCACATGATCGCATGGATCTTCATTAGGCTTAGATTTGAACTTTGGAATGTCCGAAGGCAACTTGGTCAGCATAGGAGGCCAACGTGGATCGTGACAGATGGGGTCATTCAATAAACTTGTCAAGTCTGGAAAATGCAAAGTTTCCAAAAATGGTAGTTTGGGTTGTTGATTATAACCATGGAAAAAGGAGCCTGGAGTTTGGTTGGCACCAGGTTGCCAGGAAAATTTAGGTTGATGGCTAGGGTTCTAGTAAAAACCATGGCCATGACCAGCGTACAGATTGTGCGCTTGTTGTGACATCATCGATTGACTCCCATAATATGATGAAAATGGATAGGCTTGCATCATATTCCGAGGATTTTGGGAAGGGTTTCCCCCTTCCGTTCCAATGCGCATAGGTGTTGAGCCTTGCCTGGGGTTCCATTGGATATGGAAATGGTTGCCCCCGGTTGGCATCCCTGGCAAGGGAAGTGATCCCTACCACAGATTCTAGGTTCCTTTTGAGGAAGGAATTCCTAAGTTTGCCCCCTGTGCAGGAATAGTACCCTGTATAGGATTTTGTTGTCCATAATCGGGGTTGCCCCCAACTGAGATGGCAGCTAATGAGAATGTGTTGTTACCAAATGTGCAGAACAAAGAGAATAGTGTTGAACCAACCGGCATGTTATAAGAAGGAAGTCCTTGAATACCTACTCCAAACGAACTATGGTTTATGTTCGACCCGACGGAGTGTTGGTGAGAACCGCCAAGTGAAGGGGACGAAGGAGGTATATGACCCCCTCCGTAAGAGAAAGTGTTAGAGGGAGCTGAAGTGTCACCCATATATCCTTACAGAGGAGCATTGGAGCTCCCTGCCCCGAGACCTAAAGTCTATAGAGTGGAGTAGGAAAGTACAGGGCTTGTAGCAAATCCAGGCATCTCGTATGAGAACGGAGGGCCTATCACACTCTGGGTAAATGGAGCAGTGATCACCATCATAGATGGAATCGGACCATTACCCGAGGTAGAAGCAGTCAAAACCATAGTGGCCTAGACCAGAAACGGTTGGTTAGGAGGTGGAACACCCCCTATAGTGACAGTCGTAGAGGGAATATGAGTATTCCCTGTTGTGGGTGGGAAATCCCTCCTATGGACTAGCACTAAGGGTTTTATCATGCATGCAGAAATGACCTAAAGATGCTTAATTTTTACCATCATCCCATGCCTAGACCCCCATTACTCCTATGTAAATACAAGGCTCAAGAGATTAAGTTGACATACCTTATTCTTCATGTTTGATGTCGATCCCTTTTCACGCTTGGTCGTTCTTTGACTGCAACTCTCCTCCCAATGTTGACCTGCATTCACTAAAGACAAACAAAGAACTCAACATGCATTTTATCTATGAACTAATGGGTTAGAGATTTAATCAATCATACAATCAATATTCCAATAATGACAATCTCATATGGTGAGACGGGAAAAGCAATTCTTTTATTAACTTCACAATGATACCTTACAATGATAAAGTCGGCTACTGCTCCTCGATCCTGGTCCTGGGCTCTTCTTCCACAGTCTTCCAACTACTTTTCTCTATACTTCTCTTTGCACAAGGATGGCTAAAGGTTGGGACAAAGGAAATTCTTAATTGGGTATAGTTTCTTTACTATGAT
>SNQJ01S0162011.1:21523-34805 GCA_010110895.2 Picea sitchensis
CTCGGAATATTTTTGAGTATTTTTAAAAGACTGGTTTTCTTTCCTGTTTTTTGAAGTTTCTGCAAAGTCTGAGCTAACAGAGATTCTGGTCTTCCATACCAGTTATCTATGTTTCTTTGCTTGACTGTATTTTTTATTTCAAGACCCATAGAGGTACATGCAGCCTGCATAAGGTCTGCACGCGTGTACCCGGGCCCTACTTTCTTACAGTCCGCGTGTAAACGCTAGCTGAAGAAGTAACAGTAGCGTGTATGATTCCAGAAATTTTTTGAGGTAGACATCCTCGTCCCGGTCAGAATCAGTCATTCTCAGGGGTTTTCTGGAACTCTTTCTAGTCTTTATTGTTTGCATTCTATAGCTTAGGGTTCACCTCAGATTGGTTTGTTCTACGAATTTTTTCCTTACATTGTTTTCTTTTTTTTGTTAAAGAAAGTGTCTAAGCCTTCAAGAGATCATGGTTCTCAGTATCAGTGGTCTCTTCCTAGTTTGGATTGTCTGTTTTTATTTGTTTCAGAGTTTTAGAGATACATGTGGCATGTATAAGTCCAGCACGCATGTACACGCCCTCTGGATCTACACAGCTCGTGTGCACATGCTTGTTGTTGAATTTTCAATAGTGTGCTTGTGAAGGATAGTTTTTGTTAAGGGTGAGGCAGTCATCCTTTCCCTTGACAAGAGTTATACCTCTCAGGTTTTTTGAATCTCTGTCCTAGTATTCAGTAGCCTAGGTTTGATCTCAGCCATAGCTTTCTTTTTTCATTTGAAAGTTTTCATCAAAATTTTCTTTAGGGTTTTTAGACAAGTGTGAGAGTCCTTTTTTAAGTTGCTAGTGTGTGATTTCTTGAAGTGATTCTTTACGATCTGCGATTAGGCCAGAAGTTTTTCTTGGTTTTTGACTTGTTGATATTTTTCCTTTTTTCTTTGAGAGCATTCAAATAAAATAAAAAAATATTTCATTTATTTGTTTGGTTGAAAAGTATTGTTTTGCATTAGTAACCAGGGAAAAGTCTTTGCTTTCATAAGTCTTTTGAAGCGACCGGGTCACAAGAAATTGTGCCCAACCAACATCTGGAGGAATCGACCGTTTTAGACCTTGGATCGAAAGATTTTGGTCTAATTGAAACCCCCACCACTGATATTTCGGCACCCACCATCGTACGAGTTCATCCTTACGAGTGCCAGACAGTGTCACACGTAGCAATGGAAACAAATTTTGTTACTCCTTTTGGGAATTCTTCAATTCCCACTATGGTTGTCACCACAGGAGAGTTTCTACCTCCTAACCCACCGTCACTGGTCCGAGCCACCATGGTATCGACCGCCTCTACATCGCACAGTGGTCCATTCTCGTCTCTGGTAGCGGCCACAACCTCTTTCCAACCAAGTACGGCAGGCCCTCCGTTCTCATACGGGATGCCTAGTTCAGGTACAAGTCCTGTACTTTCCTACTCCACTTCACAGACTTCAGTTTTGGGGGTAGGGAGCTCTAACACTCCTATGCAAGGCCACATGGGGGGCACTTCCTCTCCCTTTATTGCTTTCCCTTAGGGAGGAGGTCATATCCCTCCTTCATCCCCTTCACTCGGTGGCACTCACCAGCCTTCCGTCGGGCCACCTGCACACCATAGTTTATTTGGAGCAGGGAGTCAAGAACCACCTTCACTTAATATGTCGATAGGTTTGACACCGTTTTCTTTGTTCGGTGCGTTTGGTAACAATGCCTTCTCGTCCGTTGCTTTCTCGACTGGGGGAAATCCTATTTTCGGACAACCTATTCCTGTGCAGGGTACTATTCCTACACATGGGGCACACCCAGGAACTTCTTCCACATCAAGGCCTTGGAATTCTTGGCAGGAATCCGTTCCCTCGTCAGGAATGTCGATCTGGGGTAATTATTTTCACAATCAATGGAACCCCAGACAAAGTATTATGCCTATCCCCAAGGGACCGACATGGGGCAACCCTTCCCAAAGTCCTTCGAATGTAATGCATGCCCAACCATCTATGTCCTATTTTGGAAATCAGTCGATGATGTCTCCTCACACGCAAAATCCATACGCTGGCCATGGCCATGGTTTTTACCAGAATCCGGGCCAGCAACCGAACTTTTCCTGGCAACCTAGTGCCAGTCAAACTCCAGGCCCCTTTTTCCTAGGTTATCACCAACAACCCAAACTACCCTTCCTGACAACTTTGCATTTGCTAGACTTGACAAGGTTGTTGAATGAACCTATCTGTCACGATCCGCGTTGGCCTCCTATGCCGACGAAGCTGCCTTCGGACATCCCAAAGTTCAAAGCCAAGCCTAATGAAGATCCAGGATATCATGTGACTACCTTCCATCTTTGGTGCTCATCTAACTCATTGAAAGACGACTCCATACAGTTGTGATTGTTTCAACGTACTCTCATTGGGAGTGTTGTGAAATGGTACATTGAGTTCGATTGCTCAAGATACTCTTCCTTCGGCAAACTGGCGATGGCTTTCCTAAACCATTTCTAGTTACCTGTGAGATACGACGCTAGCACCGAATTGCTGGCCAATTTCTCACAAAAAAAAGAGGACCATATCTATGATTACATCCGAGAATGGAGACGTCGAAAGAGTTGAATTAAGGTACCAGTCCCACCAACATTCCTTCTTGAGTGGTTCCTTAAGTTTTTGGTCCCATAGTTATCCAAAGACGTCGCGACGTCGGGAGTATTTTCTGAAGAAGACGCCATCATGAGAGCTTAACAACTTGAGCTAATCTATTCTCAGCCTGGTTTATTATACGAGATCTTGCCAGATGCACCACGCTCAATAATTGATAAAACCAGACAGAGAGTTGGACCACATGTCGATGGTATTGTTGGTTCAGCACAAACAAATATCGTTAAGAAATTGACGAAGTAGTTACAGCAGTTGTCTATACAACACACAGCGGCCAGCCAAACTATTGCTTTGGCTGCTCCCCCTACCAAAATGTTGAATGTACACATAGTGCAATCGGCTGATCCAAAGGCCACCCAGCAGCCTAAAGGAAATAAAAAACAATGAAAGAATGGTAAGGGGGATAAAAAACCTACCGATAATGCTGGTAGGGACAACACTGAGAAACGAAAGGTGAGGTATCCATGCAACTTGTGCACGGAAGACCATCCGACCCATCTATGTCCTCGACTTGCAAAAGCCCAAAATTTTGTGATGCAGCAACAGCCTGTTGTGTTAACCAATCCATTTCAACATGGGAAAAATCTAACCCAAGCCTCTGCAAGCACGGAAGGGGGCAGCCAAGGACCCTCTCCGTCTTCGAACAATCCTGCATCTACGAATGTATATATGGTGAAGGGTGATGCTTTTCTATCGACTAGAGCGCATCACTATAGTAAACCAAGCACTTCTGAGAAGGGAAAATAAGTTGAACTCCCATCTCTTCCTCTATAGATTGAGAAGACATTGGGTGAACCAATGACACGCATCCCCAAAGGCACGTTCAAAAAAGCTTCTCACAACCCAAACGCAAGGGCCACCCAGAACTATTCTATGGTGGAAGATTTATCACAAACCCCTTGTGCGATGTCCACTTTGGAGGTCCTCCAAACCTTCCCTTCCCAAAGGAAAGCCTTGTTAACCGCTTTAGGATCTACCGAGACTTGTAATCTGGGTACAATCATGTTGGATACAACTGACTTAAAACCTTGTCTTCCTTACCACATAGCATTTCATATAGTAGTGGCATATCCCACAAAAACTTTTACTCGGAATATCTCCCACACGGTGGTTGATGAGGGCGCCTCGACATGTGTTATGTCATTGGCATGTTGGAAGGCCATTGGCTAGCCCATTTTGTCCCCGTCACCTACTCTCCTCACTACTTTCGACGGTCATTCGTTTTGACCACATGGTATCATTCCCTCTTTCCCCGTGCAGTTAGGAGGGAAGACCGTGTGTGTCAAGGTAGAAGTAGTCGACGCGCCCCTTGACTATAACCTCTTGTTAGGGAGGATTTGGACTTATGCCATGCAAGTTGTGGTTGCTACAGTTTTACGGGTCTTGTTGTTCCCACATGAGGGTCAGATTGTGACCATCAATCAATTGTCTTTCTCTGGACCTGACCCTTCATTGGGGGCATCCACGGTCCCGATGATTGATAATCCTCAACCAGGCGTAGTCAACGTAGGGGTTGGTTTGTGCCCATATTTGATAGGTACCTTCGATTACCCGCCCCCTCAAGGCGATATCAATTTTATATCCAGTCACCATAAGGTTGAGATTTTTCAAGTTTCATCGTTCCGCATGACTTACTTCAACGATCCGTGGATACTTCCATCCCCATCAATCACGATGGATGGGATAGGGCACCCGGGCATGTCCATGCCCTTGTCCATAGTTGAAGTAGCGTACTCTTTAGTCCAGTAAGCTTCAGCCAACACTGATCCAACTCTTGCACAAGAGTTCGATCCACTTCTAGAGCCTACTTGGGCTCAGGGTTCTCTCGCTGACACTGATTCATTAGACTTAGTCTTGTCCTCTGATGAAGCTATAATTGAAGAAATGACTAGTCCAGACAAACCTTGGGAAGATCTTCATCACAGATCATACTTCCTCCCGGAGTTAAGCAGAATCGAAGCCGGAGAATTCACCTTGACTATGACGGGAGATAGGTCTTGTCCTATTAATCCCTTAGCTACACATGAGGTTTATGATGAGGGTAATATGGAAACTATCATTGAAACCTTACCGATCAATATCTCTCAAAACCCTGACGTCATGGAGAATTTTTTCGTCAGTGTTGACTGCTCCCCTGGAGAGATTCAAATCTACACATATCTTTTTAAAGAATTACGCGACGTTTTTTCCTGGTCTTACGAGGAAATGCCAAGCATCGATCCAAAAATAGTTGAACATGAAATCACAACTTATCCATATGCCAAGTCTGTCCGGCAGAAGATTCATCCAGTTAACCCCAAGAAAGCAACAGCCATTAAGGTTGAGGTTGAGAAACTGCTAAAAGTCAGTTTTATCTATCCTATCCATTTGACCCAATGGGTGTCAAACCCCATGTCGGACAATAAAAAACAAGGCATGATTCGTGTATGTATAGACTTCTGTGATTTGAATAAGGCCTGTCCAAAAGATAATTTTCCCACACCATTCATCGACCAAACCATTGATGAATGTGCTAGTTGCAAGGCCTTCTCTTTCATGGATGATTTTTGGGATATAATCAAATACAAATCAAACCCGAAGACAAGCACAAAACGGAATTTATTTGTCCTTGGGGTACATTCACGTATCGTAAGATGCCTTTTGGTCTCAAAAATGTTTGAGTGACCTTTCAGCAAACCATGTCTTTTTATTTCCATGACCTCAAGCATATATTCGAGGCCTATTTAGATGATTTAATATCTCGATCTCGCAAGAAAACGAATCATCCCACACACCTCCGACTTATCTTTGAGCGTTGTCGCTACTTCTGGATTCGCGTGAATCCAAACAAGTGCAACTTTTGTGTAACATCAAGATGTTTGTTAGGTTTCATAGTGTCAACAAAAAGGATCATGGTCGATCCTCTCAAGGTTGAGGCAATAATTCAGTTTCCCCCCCCCGCGCACAATCCTTCAACTTCAGAGTCTACAGGGCAAGGTGAATTTTTTAAGACGCTTCATCGCTAACTATGACGAGATCACCAAGGGCTTTATGCACTTACTTAAGAAAGACATTCCTTTTTATTGGGGTGATTCCACTCAAAGCTCTTACGCTGCATTGAAACATGCACTCACAACTGCCCCTCTGCTCCGGCCACCTAACTATAACAAGGATTTCTTATTATATCTGGATGCAGCAGAGTCAACCATTGGCATGGTCTTAGTTCAGGAAGATGACTTGTTCTCAGAATATGTCATCTATTACCTGAGCCAAGGCCTCGTAGGACCAGAACTCAATTATTCTCATATCGAAAAACTTGTGTTGGCAGCAGTCCATGATGTTCAACGGTTCTGTCATTATGTTATGTTTCGCAAGACCTTTGTTGTTGTTGTCGTGAATCCATTTCAGTACATGTTGACACAATGGGTAATAGGAAGAAAAATCAGTAGATGGATAGTCGTCCTCCAGGAGTTTGACTTAGATTTTGTTTCAGCAAAATCCAAAAAGTCACTAGTCTTTGCAGAACTTATTTCGGAACTTCCAGTTGAGTCAGGTGATCTTGTGCCCGAAGAGTCGCCTATCAAAGGAGATATGTTTTTGATCACCTCTTCTGATCCCTGGTATAGAGATATACTTATCTATCTCCAGACTTTGAAGTGCCCCACCTCTGCTTCTTGTGATGAGAGTCGAGGCATATTCCATCAGGATAAGAATTATCTCATACTCGATGATACATTGTATCATAGAGGTGTAGACTGCATCCTGCGCCAATGTCTCACTCACAAAGAAGTCATTATCGTGCTTAACGATTGCCNCATTTGTATGGGTTGGCAACAACCCAAAATATTCTACGAGAAGGTTACTTCTGGCCGACACTTATCAAAGATTGTATCGAATCGGTCAAGAAGTGTCACCCGTGCCAAATCTTCTCTCGGAAGATGAGGGCACATCCCACTCCCATGTTTCCTATCATCGCAGTTGGTCCCTTCACCAAGTGGGGGATTGATTATACTACTTTCAACCCTCCTTCAGCAAGGGGGCATCGTTACATCATCGTATCCATAGACTACTTCACAAAGTGGGTCGAAGCTATGCCAACATTTAAAGATGATGGAGAGACTGCAGCTCTCTTTTTATTCAACCAGATAATAGCAAGGTTCGACGTCCCAAGGGAGATTGTTACTGACCATGGCAATCACTTTCAAAACTAGATGATGACCGAGTTAACGTCAAATCTTGGGTTATGGTAGGAACATTTGTCACCCTACTACCCCCAAGCAAATGGTTAGGTGGAAGCTGTGAACAAAACTCTTAAGACCATTATACTCAGCGACATTGTTTGTGGTGTCACCTAAGCATATACAAGCAGCTTCCACCTAACCATTTTCTTGTGGTATATGCTTATACTCGGCGACAAATGTTTGTGGTGTCACATTTGTCACCTCAAGGCCAGTTATTATCTTCCGGAGGTATATGCTTAGGTGACAGCACAAACAATGTCGCCGAGTATAGTGCAGTTATTGAGTTGCTTCGTGATGCTTTGTCATTTGGTATCTCTCATCTCCGGGTCTATCTTGATGCTTAGTTGGTTGTGTCTCAGTTGAATAGAATCTATCGTGTTCATGATCCGACTTTACACCGACGATTCCTTAGGGTACGTCTCCTAGAACGAAACTTTGATTATATTACATATTTTCATGTTCCTAGGAGAATAAACCAAGTTACAGATACTCTAGCTAATCAAATTTTAGATTGGCATCTTGCACACATATGAAAGAACATTCACATAAACATGTAAATACATTTTTCGCACACATGATCCATAAGACACAAAAGACATAAAAATCCATATATAATATCATAAAGTAACCAGAGTACACAGATGGACGCAAGCGCCTCAAAAATATGACCAATAACGAGTCACAGGGCTTATGCCCTCAAAAAATATATACAAGTAGTGCTCGTGGCACGTGAAATGTCTAACTAAGGTCAGGGCCTATGGGCCCTGTTATACTGATCCACAGTGTTGGCTAAACGCCAAAACAACTGGACCCACGTCTGTGGTGCCCCCACTACATGAGGTTGCATAGATGGTGGCAGGTCTTCAATCTCTGCCATAGGGACCGTGCAAGTGAGCGCAGTAAAGTTCTGCTCGACTCATCTCAATACCCTCTCAGCCTCCCCAGCTGGAATATCTCCTGCTACTATTGCTCCCTCTGCGGCGGCAGGTGCGGCCCCTGGCCAAGGATGACGCATGTTCCTCGCATAGTCAGTCGGTCGCACTGGTCCCACATCTGCACACAACAAACACATATATGTCAAATACTCTGGTATAACAAAAAAAAAATGATATATACAAAAAAAACAACATAAAAATCACATATGTTTAACAAACAAAAAAACAATGATGGAGACTTACCCATCTCTCCTCGCTCCTCACCAGGAGGTACGGGTATCTCAGGATCCCTCGAAAAATCAATCCTTGCATATGGGTAATCCTCGATAACTGGGATCTACCGAGATAGCCAAGTGAAGAAATCATCATCGAAGGACTCATTAGTCCTTCCACCACCTTGGCGTGGAAGAAATACTGCCCATCTACACATAGCAGGAAGAGAGGCCTTATGTCCTCATACCACCACTCGAAGACTAAATCTCGGAACTCTCTCAAAGAAGAATGAGCACAGAACGGTCCCGAACCCAAAGTTCCTCTGTGTCCGCAAACGGCAATCTGTCAACTGCCTCTTCATACGCTCAAGCAATGTGGTACTCCAATCAAATATTTGTGCATTTAAGCACTGGACTGCACAGTTCATCTATGCACGGGATGCCTGATGTGGAGCCGTAGAACCAGTGATTCCCCCAATAAGAAACACTATCGCCTATAGTGATAAGTCAGTAGTCTTGCTTATGGGCACATGTGAGCTCGAGCGGTCTGTATCAGCCTCATAGTAAAGACCTATCAATTCCACTATGTTATGCGTCCCCGAAGGAAAAGTCCATAAGTTGTCTGGTTCCCCTCTCCAGGAGAGGCCAGTCAAAAAATAAATGTCCTCGGTCATGGGCACTAGTGACTGCCCCTCTAACATGAATGCCTGTGCATCCGGATGCCAGTAGTCAACCAAGGCATTCAGTAGCCTAGGTTGTGCCTGCATAAAAGGACATAAGAAGAACTTGAGTAACCCACATTGCATCAAGGCATCCATAGCATTGGGGTCTTCCCCGACCAACTCACTAAACTCTTCATGCTCTCTTTCTCTCCAATGGACATACATCCTGCAAAACACCAAGGTTCAAGAGGGTTAACCCTTGATTTTTAAGCTTTTTTCATTCAAAAAGGGGGTCCACGCAGGTTGTAATACTGACAGTCATGTGTACACGCGTGCAGGGTTTACTCTTCCCGAATGTACACGTGGCATGTCCTGAGACAACCCACGTGGATCTAGGACCAACCTTTTAAAGGTCGACGCCCCCCAAAAAAATGAAACCTAAAGCAAAAAGAAAGACTTAAAATGAAAGATAAGAGAGTTTGTACTTACTTGGTCCAGACAGAAGTTCGTTTCATCCACTGTAGCTCCCGGAATCATGAATTTTGACGAAGGGGGTTTTTTGGCTCCAGAGTCAATTTCCAAATCAGCAATGGTAATAATGAGCTGCAAGCTTCTATTTATAGACTTTTTGGCCTCTTTTTGTCACTTTTTTGGCCTCCCTTATCATTTTCTTTAAACCAAAAACCATTTAGAGTGATTCAGGAGTTGCATGGGAGGGATATGATCGGGTATAGGGACAGTTTTTGGAATTTTGGGTAATTTTCGATGGTCCATGAAAAAAAAAAAAAAAAATTATGAGGATCAACTTGAGCATGTAGGTTAGGTTTCTACCCTGACTTTTGTATCTCGTTGTCTTTTTCCTTTTCCATAGGATCGATCCCATCATGTTGCAACATGGAACCATCATAGCTTCTTTAGAAGTGTCGCGACTTGGTGGTAGAGCTTACCGGAACATGGATGCCCTAGGTAGATCCTAGTTGCATTATGGTATCCATGCTGTCTCTAATCACTGTAGGCTTGAGAGTCCTTGTTGTTTTTCCTGATTACGAGTTTGAGCCTCATTTGCATGATTCATTTTCACTCTTGACCTCACCCTCGAGACTCCCAAAATATATAACGGGTCTTATTTTAATCCCTTTTCAGACCCTCTAAACATGAAAAGATTATCGAGCGATCTTGTGGCCTTTCACGCTCGTTAAACTGAAATTTGAAGTCACATCTGTCCGATGGTAGTTTACCCCTTTTTCGGTTCGGACGGTCAACTGTACGAACAAAGGTATACTCTATGGAACTTATATTCTCTAGAAGATTACCCTCAGGTATAATTTTACCCATTTTTCAGGCTTGAGGGACTAAACTTACGAAAAAGGAACCCCCTCGGAGTCCATAGTTAAGCTCTTTTCAGACTCCCTAAAATTGAAAAGATCGTTGAGTGACCTTATTCTTTCACACTCGTTAAACTGGTCCAGAAGAACATTCCTAATGGAGTCCATAGTTAATCTTTTTTCAGACTCCTTAAAAATGAAAAAATGGCTAAGTGATCTTGTATTTCTCACACTCGTTAAAATGGTTTTGAATAGACGTCTTCTCTGTGCTAGTTTACCCTTTTTCAAACCAACTAGACTATCTTCGAAAAAGGTACCCAGATGGAGTCTCCTTTTACATTTTTTCAGACTCTCTAAATATGAAAAACCGATGAGCTTACCTTCTCTGGGCTCGTTAAACTTACATCGAAGGATGTTACCATTGTGTGTTTTGTTAATCGCATTTGCATACTCGCATCTTTGGCCTGATGCTGGCTCCATGTTGCTCTCAAACTGAACCATCTGAAGCATGCCTTATACGCAAGCCCTGTAGCATTTTTCCTCTGCGTCTTGACACCTTTGGCCCCTGGAAGATTTTTCCCGAGTGTCCTTTTCTTGCATATGTCTCTTTGCCCTGAACATCCCTGTGTTTCGTGTTCTTGGAACTAGTATGTTTGCGACACTCGATTCTCCTTTGTAACATAACATTCTTTTATTCTTTTTTCCAAAATTATTGAAAAAGACAAAAAAAAAATCAAATATACCCCAAAACGAGGAAGGGAAAAGTATTTTCTTTATTGGCAGCATAATGAGTCTCCCTTGGATAAAGCACATTTGTATGTTTGTTCATCAAACCCTAGGATATAATACGACTTTAGGAAGTTGTTCTCGCTACATAGAGTTGTGTCCTCCTCTGTTTGGTTATTCTTCCAAACATATGAAGAGTTTGTGTTGCCTCCTGCCTCGTAAACTTATGTCAATTCCATGTTGCCTGAGTCTCATCATTTGTCGTGTTGTTTTCCAAGGGAATTTTGTCACCAAGCCTAAGTCGGCCCCTCTGCAGTTTGTCTCTTGCCCTCATACCCGACCATCCTGAATGTCCAATCAAGTCCTTGTTCGAAATCAATGAAACCTTCAGTCTGATCATCAAGATTATCTAGTCCATGATTGATGAGCCATCGAAGACCTCTGGGTAGTGAAGTCGTACACTCATATTACACTCCTACCCGAGTTTTGAAGATTTTGAAGTTGTTTCTCGAGCTCTGAAGACCTCATCTCCAGCCATCAGGCCTTATCAGCTTCTAAGAAGATGGGTACTCTACATGTATATCTTTTTTATTTCAAGATGTAGCACCGTTGTGTATTGTTCGCAGCTACACTTTATATAGTTGTATCACATGGATCTACAGTGTATTTGATTGGTAGCCATGATTCTATTTTATCCCGAGCATGGGTATGCCCGTCTCGGTGAGACATTTGTTATTTTGCAGACGGTGCCTCCCGGTTCCTGGTCCCTGGGCTCACCTGTTCGGCACATCAGTAAAGATTGGTAATGTATTTTAGCCATCAGATTCTCTTCTGACCTCACACATTAGGGGGCATCTGTTATAACCCTAATTTGCACCAGACATGCTTACCTAGCATCAGGCCATCTCAGATTCCTTCTTTGCTAAAACACTGTTGAACAACTCTTTAAAAAACCTCTTTTATAAGGGCCCACACACCCTACTCCATTATTTCATGTGTGTACATGTTAGATCAACTCAAACAGCCCATGTGTACCTACAAAAGCACGAAAAAAGGAAAGTTGTCGACGGAACACACAGCTTTGGGTGAGTTAACTGAAACTCTCGGCCATGCATGGTCGAGGGTTCATCCAAATACCTAGCTTCTTCTAGCCTATAAAAGAAGGGTTAGGGGTCCCATTTGGAGGGGGAGAATAATAGTGAAGAAACTCTACCCAATTTCACATTCCCATTGTCCCAGCCCTTTAGCCATCCTTGTGCAAAGAGAGATACAGAGAAAAGAAGTTGGAGGACATTTGAAGAGGAGCCCAGGATCAGGTTCGTGGAGCGGTGGTCGGTCTCGACATTGTAAGTTGATTCATTAAAGTTAATAATAAAGAAATTTTTTTCCCATCCCACTATATGAGTTCTTCATAGTTTAGTGAATATATGTTTGAATCTCTAACCCATTAATATGTAGAACAAATACATGTAGAGTTTGTTGCTTGTTTTGTACGCAGGTCAGTCTTGGGAGGATAGTTGCTAACAAGTGATCAAGCATGAAGAAGGATCGACATCGAACGTCCGGAACAAGGTATATTCGTTTAACCATGTATTTGCTTAAAAGAAATGGGGATTAGGTATGGGATGACGGTAGAAAATAGGATTCTTTCAGTCTTATCTGAATGCATAATATAACCCTAAATGATAGTCCGTAGGGGGATTTCCCACCACAACAACAATGTTTTCCTAGATTCTACTGTTGGAGCCACCTCTCGGCGGGGTGTTATCCTGGACCCAGATCCAGACCCTAGAATAAATCCCAAAGAAGGCCAAATACGAGGATGCAAATCATCTCAACAACTAATAAAGGAAGCAGGAAACTATTTGATCTACTTGGGTCAGATCCAACGTCTACCCGAGAATTTCTTCTCTCACCCATCCAACCCTCAATGATGAAGATCATCACCTAGAATATTAGGGTCCTGAATGGGAGATCCAAATAGAGGATTCTTCGTAGCTACATAAAATTCGAGGATCCAGATATTCTTCTGCTACAAGAAACCAAATGTGCAGAAAACACGGCTGAGGAGCTCTTCAATATATGTAGGAGAACATGCAACTACGTCTACACTAACTCAAATGGAGCAGCAAGGGGCCTTGCCATCCTATGGAATCCAACCATAGTCATTATTGATCAGGCTCTCTCCACGGTAAGTACCCTCGCTGCGCATTATCGATTGATTGGTTCCAGCGAAGAAGGAGTGATCACGGATGCATATGGCCCTCATAGTATCCAAGAGAAGTGTTGGATCATGTTGTCATTGATGCCAATGGTTTGATTGATTAATGTCATTGATTGATGTCAAGTGATTGATTGATGTCAAAGGATTGATTGATTGATGGTTTATGTAATATAATATGTATTCTCCTTGATGAGAATGCATAGATGAAGATGGATCAATGAGTTGTCATTGATACATGATGAACATGGATCGATGTGGTTCCATTGGTATATGATGCATTGTTGGAAAAATGTATAGATGACTCATTATTGTCTTATCATGATTGA
>SNQJ01S0162012.1:6624-28137 GCA_010110895.2 Picea sitchensis
ACCATTTATTCAATTTGAACTAAATACAACAAGAAAATTAAAGAGCACCCACTCTCTCTAAAATTTTCCTTTGACTTGCAACAACCATAGATCTTCTAGCGCTGTGAACTTAGGCTCCTGCATCACTCTCCAAAAGTCATGGGTCATTGTTTCCATGTTAACGATAGGTTGTTCAAATATCAAAGAATCTTGGATGGGTTGTGCCTGGTAAAGATCACCACAGAAGATCATGTCAATGTTTCAAAAGTATTTGGTTTGCACATGTTTTATGCTTCTTAGCCGGCTGTCAATGGAATACAAGAACCGACAGCCAATCAAAGATGTTTCATCTATAAAGACAAGTTGGATTTCCTCGTAAAGCTTAGATAATGTATCCAACATTTCCTTGCTAAGTTGAAGAAACTGTGACTTGTTAAAAGGCATTAAAAATGCAGAGTGGACTGTTGTTCCACCAACATTGTATGCATCTTTTCCTGTGTATGCAACTATTAGGCCATTTGGTTTCATAGGATCAGAGCAATTATTTGAATCATAGATTCGTATAAGCATTTGGAACAATGCTTTAGCTGTGAATGTCTTGCATGTTCCTGCTCCGCCTGTAAGGAACACGTGCACGAGACTGTTCATGTTCAGCCGTCTTTTAAGGGCAATGTCCTTTACAATTGTTTGTTGTTCGCAATTCAACAGACGTCTTATTCTGTGGTATTCATTATTTTCAATCAGGAAAGGATGTTTTGTAACTTCAAAACCAAGGTTGATATGTTTTTCACTTTCAGTCGCTGGAGGGCGAGGAAAATCCACTTGTAAGTCATAGGAATCGGAAGGAGTTATGGTTGTTTTTGGGTTTCTGAATGTCTCAACATGATCGCCAGGGTTTTCTAGGTCATTAAGTGCAACTTCTAGATCGCCCCATGTTGGATTAACATTGTAGGTAAATCTAGCTTCATTGATATGCACTATAGTCTCAAAGGCAACATACGCAGCCTCTCATGTAGAGAAGTTATGTATTAATGTCTCTTTGTTTTCATGGAACGGAATGTACAACAACAGTTTTTCTCTACAATAGTTTTCATAGTCACAATGTTTATTGTATTTGACAAACCGTATAACCGATGGTTTTTTTCTTTTTGATATGGGTGTCCCATTTTTTTTGTAATGCGATACGAATTCTGCTAAGCAGATATGCCTAATAGGAGATGGACGCTAGATGTAATAATCAATAATAGAGTGACATATGACGTCCTTTGAATTGTCAGGTTCTTGTTGCAGCAAAACCGGCAGTTTAAGCATAAATGTTTGTTTTTCAAGTGGAGATGTGTTTATGAAGACACATTTTCTTGAACTACAAGTGAGGGGCAAAGAAAGGGCAACGTGAACTGCTTGTTGAGCAGACATTTTTTGAAGATTAAGCAATATATTGCCAAGGGTGCGTATCATTTGTATGGCATCAATATGACTTCTTTTGTGTTCTTTGCATATTTTTCTAAATGCAGATGTCATAGATTTGTCAATCTTCATCATATACGAGGTGCAGTAGGATGCTGCAGCATATGCATTCAGCACGTACTATGCATCTATATTTTCTTTGCACATAACTGGCATGTCCTTGGAGAAACTGTTGTTCCAAATATGGGAGAGTTTCGTTTAAGGAAAAGTGTTGGTTGCCTAAGCGTTATTTGTATGGCTTGGATGTACTCATCTTCTGATAGATTTACCTCTGTCAAGAAGGCATCAAAGCTCATCATTTTGTCAAATCCTCCTTGTTCTAGAAATGCGAACAAGGATTTAAATTTCTCAACAACAACATTGTCCTCTAAACTAACTGGCTCTATGATTCTTGTAGCTCTCATTGGCAGAACAGGAAAGTTGTATCTACAATGCGAGCTTTTTCATTTTCTACAACTTCTTATATGATAATGTCTATGGACTTTCGCAAGGTCTGGTTCCAAATGATCTATATTGCATGTTATGTATTTATCCACAAATTGTTCGATCTCTGAATTCTTATTAGCTCCATAGACTGGTGCACCCTCTATCAACAACAGTGTGTGGTCATGCTCATTTCCCCTATTCTGGAATTCAGTCACAAAAAAGCAGTCCAATATTTTTCTGAAAAATGTTTCATCATGGCATATCAATTGTCTCAAAGCATTTATTCTATATCTATAGTATCGAGTACATGTCACCGGGTCTTTTCTTATGAGGTAGTCAATGTCGTTATTTTCCAGTGTATCGATTTTTTTTTACATTTCATGTTACTATGCAGGTCAGAAACGGCACCAATGGATCCTAGCAATGCTCTACACTTGTAAATGTGATGAAAAATGTTGGCGACCCCAATTGCCGGATCAATGAAAAAAAAAATGTTTTGTTGCAAATAGTCAGGAGAGGTGCGGATGTTCTTGAAATCTATGTATCCAATATTAGATTTCAGAATTTTTTCTAGGTTTACTTTGTACTTCACATCCTTGGCCAACAACTTTCTTCCTTGTAACTGGCCTTTTCTTATTCAGACCCACATGCAGGACAAAACTTCCTCTATTATTATCTGCATTGTTTTGAAAAACAAATTTGTTATATGACAGGAGAAGTAACCGCTTGAATGTAGTAGCTCCCATTGGACTATTTTATGATAACTGAATCGTTCTGTAATATCAGTGCCATGTGGATCTTCGTAGAATAGTGTTGGAAAGTTCATTTCCCCAGCGAATTTGTCCTTGAATATTCCAAGTGGACACTGCCCCTTGCCAGGTGTGATTTCGACAATTTTGTCTTGCAAGTCATGAATGCACTATGAATCAGTGAATCCATGGACCAATGTTTCAACAGTTATTTCAGTCTCTGATTCATCACTTGTATCAGAATCACTAGGATTTTCAAGAGTCTCTATAGAGTTGCCATGTTCTTCTGCAAGAACATTGTTCCAATTGGAATTTATACAAATGTTCTCTGCTTTGTACAAGACCCTGGAGCATAATTCCTTTAATGATTTCATAACAGCATGCACATGCACTTTGCCTATCTGATACGCATTTTTGTATTGCAAGCGTCTTTTCAAAGCCACAGCAATTGTAATTGTATTGTTAATGAACTGTGGAAATGATTTTTGCACAACATCTAGTTGAACAGGCACATTAATAATTGATCTTGTTAAGCCCATCTCGGGTCGCTTATAGCCCCAAGGTCTGATTTGAGAAAATGCAATTCGTAGAGAGACAAGTCTCTCCTCAAGTTTCGTAAGTGCACTTACATCTGCTAGTGGTATATTACATCTTTTTCAGTCAGGGGTTGCCAACTGTGGCAGTTTTCCATTTTCAAGCGATCGTTTTCATGGAAGACAAACTTTCTCACTGGAAAATGGTTTATCATGGGCTGTCAGCCAGAGGTATTCTTCTTGCAAATCAGGCGTGAAAGACTTACTTTTTTTTTTTTAAATCAATTGTTCACAAATTGCACATGCAATGGAAAGAGTGTCTTTCATTTGTTTCATGTAGGTCTGTCTTGCATTTTTTTTTCGCAGGGAAGTATGGGTAGAAACTATTTCATGTTGTTCATGTACACCACGAACTGCCACAGTTGCATGACCATTCTGGGATATGCAATCGCACATTTTTATGTTCTATTCTGAACGAACAAATTTCTTTACATTGTCATATGTGAGTTTCTCTCTAAAAGGAAGTGTAGCAATGTATTTTTTTCTCTCGTGCATGACCTTTTTCAAGTTGTGGTAACTTACTCTACGTTTATTGCCCAAGGGCAGGATGACCTGGTGGTAATTCGGATGAATTTCACTCTCACCCAGTTTCTTAGAATCTATTTTACATTTTTTGTTCAAGGCCTCTATTTGCTTATCAGAAGTCGGACGAATTTGACGAATAATTTTTTTCAAATTGTGATAACTTACTCTACGTTTTTTGTTTAAGCCCTTTATGGCCTCATCACAACTTAAATGAATTCTACACATGTTTTTTTTGTTCAAGCCCTGTCTACCCATATCGCAACCGGGAGGACTCTCGTTTTGACTAAAAAGCATTCCACGCATATGCAGATTCGATGTCATTTGGGTGGCATGCACACTCAACCCTGAACTACCGATATCTCCAAGCAAAGGTTCATAATGGATATGTGTTGTATCTGTTTTCAACAACAGGATATGAATTGTTCGACCGTAATTTGAATCGGTAACCCAGGAATGGACAGTGCTAGCTGGCAAGGTCGACCAAACCTAGATCTTCACCTTGAATACCATAGACAGCCATTGCAAACAGAATCTGCAACCCTCCATATTCCCTTCTTCATATGGAAGCGCCATGTTCACAAGGTATTCCTGCCAACTTCCAACTGTCGGCATATTTTCCACGAGATATGGGCAAAGGTGCTAATGCAAGCACCTAAAAGCATGTTCGCTGCCACCTATAATTCCATTGCAAAAGGACTATATAGTGTAAAGACGCAGCGAATGAACATTGAACTCGGCTGCTACCAAACATCAAATTGCATTAAACAGACTATCTCCACAGCTAGACACAACATTTGTTGTCAGTTGTAAACCATAGCAATCTATGCCATCCAAAATCTGTTTCCATTACGATTGAAGGTCTTTGCAAATAATGGACAAGTAGACACGAGGACCTTCTATGCTTCATATGGACATTTTTCTGTACAGCAGTGGTTCATAATGGCCACTGAGGGCATCGACATCATGGAACAAGATGCAATATGGATTGTCAGATGCGGTTTTCTTGAATAGTAGATATCTTGTTTTTCTTGTCAATGACCATATGCCAACTGATATATTCAACCAGTTAGACAGCCACCGAATACAAAATGTATCTCCCCAAAGTCCCCTCTGATGTGCAGGCAGAATTGGAGATGCAGACAACTGCATCTTTCAAAAGTATGTAGTCACATCATGTATTCCATGCAACTGCCGAAGAAAATCAGATTCCAATTCGTATTCATAGGACTGCAAAGCCTCAGCATCGCCATTTTTAAAACAAGCCAAGAAATAATCTATCAATCCATTGCGCAGCTCGGTCGACGAATACAGGAAATGCAATAGAACCTGGAATGTATCGAAAAGGCAATCCCCAACAGTATACGAGAATGCATCCAATCTAAAAAGGCCATTCCTATGCAAAACCACGTCAATGTTGTCATGTACAATGGACTGTGTATCTTTTTCATATGACTCAACATCTATTACCTCTTTCATATTTTCAACTGTCATTTTGAAGTTGTTTGCTAGATACTTTCAGTTTCTATCAAAACAGAGAAAAGCATAGGCAAAAAATAAAAACTAGCAAAATAAAAAAGAAAAGCAAAATAGCGCACCAATCCCCGTATGTATCTTTAAACCTTCTTCTTCTCAACTTGAATCCCCCTAGTTCCCATAGCAGATGAGAAGAAAACATACCGACACTGGAAACTGAACCAAACAGAAGAAAGACCGCAAAAAAATAAAACCATAACTTGACTCAGCAGAAAGAAAATAGGTAGACCCAGTTTTCCGGCCCCTAGAGTAGAAGCATACACTATGTCTACACCCCACCCGATGGTTCCCTCTTCTGATAGCTCCCAACTACTTTTCGTAAAGCCCTCTGCATTGCAATTGTCGAAAAAACTATGGACGTGACATCTGCCATATGAAGACGCATTGTTTCCAGGAACAGAAACTAAGAGCACAGACAAAAATGATCTGGAACAGAATATTGAAAATCACCAAGAACATGGAAACTTACCCTTCAACAAAGGATGAGAAGACCTCAGCGCCAAAAAAAAATGCAAACCACAACAACATGTCCAACAACTTGCAAAGTTGAAGAACAACAAACCAGTGAACAACCACGAAGAGCTTGAACTGCAAGTGCAGGACCTCAACTTTGCAAAGTTGAATCAAACAAGAACCAGAATCATGGAACGAAATAGCGAACAATAATGGAGCGCAAGAGCAGGGATGTCGGGCATGAACAAAACTGTATTGCAAGGCATCTGTACAATAAACATTTAAGACTGGCAAAGCTCTTAGGTAAACAGTTAACACAGTAAGGACCATCGAAGGGCGTAGGCCTGTGAAAGCATTTAAGAAAAGATGGAGCATGGCAGGACTGTTCTCTCGAAGCACACAACAATAAAGCAAAAATCAGACATAGCAATATCATGGAAAATGTACTCAACCCAGCAAAAAATGCTAAGGGGAAACATTTGAACTAATGCTAGCATTAATCCACGTTCCACGAATGCATAACAAAATTTATGATTCAAAAAGACCATATACTACCAGATACTTTGGAAATGCAAACATATTTTACATTGGAATAGCAAAGGCGGTAATAAGACCTCCAATTCGTTGTCCAATCAAATCTTGACAATCATGATATTTTTTATTATATAAAAATCGATATTTTCATTTCCCTTGTTCCAACAATGGACAATAACGAAAAATTTCTGATCAACGCACAAGCTAATGCCAGGTCAACGATTTATCGATCGCTATAGTCCCTCTATACCTACGGCGGGGACTAATAAAAAGAGAAGTATACATGAAAATAAGATTATGATTTAAATGAAAATAAGATTATTATTTAAATGAAAATGGGTAATATTATGTTTAACCATACACACATTTGTGATCATGTATGTGCAAGTTATCAAATGCATGTACCAACTAAAACAAAACCAAATTTAGAAATAAGCAAGTCGTGTGACTATGAAGAGCCTTCATGATTTTCAATAAAGAAGGAATAGACATTAGAAAAGGACATGTCATTTTGAATGAAAAGAACATGTCATTATGAATGAAAATGAATGATACTCTTCCATGGACCTTGAAATAGATTCCTAAATAAAAGTTTTTGAGAAAACAAAAAGTATTATTACGCCGAAAGGCGTACACCTATTGACAATGAGCACAATTAATCACCTTTTAATCTAAAATTCTAATCTGATGGCTAACAATTGAAGATGTTGACATATTCTTAGTCGTCCTCCCAAATCAATGAATGTGATTTCCTCTTCATAACTTCCTTGTATTTTTTAATGCATCCGTTAACCTATTTACCTTTTAACATTTACCTAATCATATTAAGAAATTATTGTAGTACTATATGATTTCCACGTTTAAATTATTAAACTTTGAATTTAGCACGTTGGTTGTGCTGGCTGTAGACACTCATTTTCTGATTGTGCGTTTCATTTTCTAGCTGTGCGTTTCATTTTCTGTCCACGCCTTTCGACGTTCATCAACCACGATTTTGAGTGATTGTGCTAGTTGTATGACAAAGGGCTATGTTAAGTCCCCACTATGTGAATATGGACAAAATGTTTCACTCAAAACCTTTTAGAGATTTGCCTATTAACATCTACCATAAAAATAAATGAGTTTATTATTATTATAGTTAATAGAATTTTACATTATACTCAATACTCAATGTTTAAAAGGGGTATGAAGATAAGGCATTAATATTTTACATTTTACTCAACATTTAAAAGGGGTATGAAGATAAGGTCATAGTATTTTAAATGAGGTATTATATTTTAACGTTTAAATTTTTATTATTTAATTTTTCAAGGTAAAAGTGTGTATGGATATTAAGATATGATATATAGATTTACATTTTTATATTAAGATATGATATATAGATTTACATTTATATGTTTTTTAATTTATTTATTTTTAATTAAAGTAGATATTTTTATATTATGAATATATAAATATATATTTTTATTTTTTAAATGAATGATGGGATAAATATTGAAAAATAAAGTTATATATTTGGATACTTTATTTTAATGTTTCATTGATACATAAATGCACACATTTATTACTGGGTACATAAATGTACATTTTCACCTTTGAAAAAGTAAATGATAAAATGATAAAACCGAAAATCTATATTTTTGTATTAGGAACACACAAATTTAACTTTACATATCTTATCCATAAAATTACTCATATTTTAAATTAGATTTTTAAATATCAAATATTCTAAAATTTTATACCCATCTATTAAAAAAATAAAAATTGTGATGTTTAGTTATATATTTGGATAATTTTATTTTAATGTTTCATTGATACATAAATGCACACATTTATTACTAGGTACATAAATGTACATTTTCACCTTTGAAAAAGTAAATGATAAAATGATAAAACCGAAAATCTATATTTTTGTATTAGGAACACACAAATTTAACTTTACATATCTTATCCATTAAAATCATCTATATTTTAAATAGATTTTTAAATATCAAATATTCTAAAATTCTGAGCAATTCATCTACTTAAAAAATAAAATTGTGATGTTTAAAGTTTTGTCGCATATCAAACAAAAGTAATTATTTATAGCCATAATAATTAAATTACCTTTTAGATTTTGAACTAGTACAATTTGTGTTAATTAAAACCCATTGTTATTTTAGTACAAATTTAAAAAATCTCCTTTTTAATTTGACGTCAAGACCTTATTCACATTTTGGGATTTTTGTAGTACTTTGGGTTCTATTTTCCTCATTAGTGGAATCCCTCACCTTTGTTAATGCTTTTCATTATTGGTCACTACTTAGAGGATCTCTTGTGTGTTATTTCATCTAGTGCATGTGAGAGACGCACAAGGTCATGTGTCCTTCAATATTTCGCCCGAAGCCAAAATATTTGGCCTATGTTGTTCCTTCTTTTGTGTTGGATGATGGGGGATGCACTAATGCCCTCCTTCTAGCGGATCTTCTTCCATCGACGCCAACTCATTTGCTATGGGATCTGGATCTAGAGTCATTTTTTTAGTACCTTGGGGCTTGTAGTCAGCAGTGGTTCCTCGCCATCGATGCAATCACAAGTGTTCTAGTCAGCTATCTCATTCATTCACACTTGCTAGAATGTACTAGGTACCGTGCTTATTATCAGCTATCGAAGGTTGCCCTCAGTTTGTTAACACATCAATGATCGGTAATCAAATAGTGTCTCGCTATGTTTGACTTCAACACATCTGACCGCATTATGTAGACCGTACTATCACGTTTTGATTTGAAGACCCTGGCCCATAGTAGCATCACCTTTTAAGCTATCCTCTATTGTATCGATAGTACCACTTCTTCTATGACATTGTTCGGTATGATCAGTTTGTTCAACTATTTTTTACATATATCATCTTCTGATTATGAGACATAGATCCATCATGTATCTTTTGTGACTATGATCTCATTTGACATGGATCCACCGTAGTAATTTATCGCGGGCTGATCATCGCTTTCATATATGCCATGGATCTGTTGTGTATTTGATTTGGTGGCCATGCTTGTTTGTCACTTAAGCATGGGTATGCCCTCCTTGGGAATAAAATAGTATTTCACTTGCTTGTTTCTATAGGTGTTGTTTTGGTCCAATGTTTGGTGCACTTTTCATGGGTTCTCTCCACACTCTCCTCTTGGCTTATATAAAGTATTTTGGTCATTGGTTTCTTCCTCGATCTCACACAATAGGGTATCTGAAGAGAGCATCATTTGTCACCTCATATGTGACGCAGACTGCACTGGCTTCAAAGGCCTCGTGGTTATCTCCTACCTTTAAGGATCGTTCTAATTCTAACTTCTGACCGGGAGTGGCTCCTTCAATTATCCATTGGAATCTCCCTTGAAATTGACCCACAAGTCTTTCGGATCCTCACAGTCTCTAGGCCGGTCACTATTCTCTTCTCGACAAAAGAATAGAAAATCGCCTCTCGGTTTTTAAACTCCCGATGTCATGACCCTTGGTTCCCGATGATCATCGCCTTCCCGGGATAGGTTTTAATCTTTCATAGTTTCCTCTCTCGGGCTAGGCTTGTGGTCCACATAAATTCTTCACATGATCTTCGTTTTGCTCCCTTTCGATTGGTGGATCTCAAAGGCCAGTGCTTTGGCTTCGATCTCCATCTCACGAATGTCGATTCCCTGATATGAATTTTCTTTTGGGACTTTCTCCGAAAGTTGAGATTGTTACCACACGTCCTCAAAGATGGACAGTCGATGTTTCGGGTTTTCACTCTGAAATTTCATTCCCCTCGTTACTTGACGAGACGACGCCGGGCCCCGCGACGTCGAATCTCTACCTCTCATCGGGATTTCGGGACAAATGACTCAATTGCAGAGACTGGCTCCGGGGACTCTCCTCAAACTGAACCTCGATTTCTTCGATCTTTCCGACACGATCCTAAATGATGTGGATTCGCTCAGATCGAACTCGAACTTTACAAACGCAAAGTCAAACCACTACTTTATATAGGAGCCCTCCGATGACCCATCCCCGACACAATAACCTACATGTCCTTCCCGAGATCCACCAGTTAGGATCCCTCACCGCTTCGAGACTCCAAAAGGTCTTGGACTCTTTGACTTCAATTCGATATATCGATGACTTCGATTCTCGCCACCGTCTCCAACAGATGGACTTTGCTTTGAACTTGTCGATTTTTCACTGGCGGATTTACCCGATCTCTCCGGTCCACCTGATTCTATCTAAATCCCGATGCTCGTGGTTTTCCCTCTCGCTTCACGAGGATTTAAACTCTGCAACTCACAAATCAGACGGCTGACGGTCATCGGGTGATGATCCGACGGCTCAATGCATCCCCGTGGAACTCGAACTCCGAACGCAAATGTGAACTCCTCCCCACTTTTACCAACGGATTGAATGGCGGGATTTCGTGAAATCCTTCCATGATCCTTACCGGTCTGCCTCTTTCCTCCTGATGTCCTAAACTAAATGAACCGAGGACTCTTTCTTGGATCTAACCACTTACGCCACAACTCCAAATGAATTCTAATCACTGGAGCAAAGTAATTAAAATGTCTTCAGGTTACCTTCAATAGCTTCAGCAGATTTATCCTTCTGGAAAGCTTTCTCCCAACTCAAAAAGTCTTAGAGAAGAGTCTCTAGCAAGATCTTTATGTAACTCGCATTAATTTCCAAGTTTTTGAATACTCATCACAGACTGCAGGCGCCTCTACACTCTTACTCAAGTTCGCAACCCTGACTTTACTTTGCTCACAAGACTCCTCTTGTACCTGCTCTGTGTCTAAACTACACTGTAAAAAATGAGAACAAATGCTACCTATCCTGGAATCATTTAACGACTTTGTGGATATTCTGATCAAGATTCTGTGTGAATTCCTGTCACAAAGAAACAATTGAAACTCATTCCCTCACCCTTTCGTTAATGTCAATCTCAAAACATGAAATTCATACAATATATAAAGTTAAAATGTGATAATAAGAAGCAAACATTCATGAGTACAACATCAACACACAGAGAAAAACACTCAAACCACAATTTGAATCAATCCTTTCTATTAATCCAAATATTTGTACATGGGTGTTCTTAAACAACTCTCTACTCTCCTATGTCAGCTTTCTTCACATAATGATACAATACACACGAGGGTGTTCTATTTCCCTCTTTCTCCCTCAAACAATCTAATCTAGAATTAAATTTCATCTACCCTCAAGATTAACTACTATAAATGCCTCCCACCTACTAAGGACGAGATCTATATGGCTCAAGGTCCGTTTACATTGGCTATCGCGTGTCTCTTCTCAAATGACTTCATTTAAGATGGTGCACCAATCCAAGGGAATTTCAAAAAATTTTGGGCTGGCGCTTTCCAGCTATCCATCGCCTACTGGCTCAGCTAATGTTGGTGATGCTCTGCATCAATATGCATCGACGCCTGTTGGATTGATTTAACACACACTTTCCCTACTTGGTAAACCTTCAATCCCACCTCTATTCCTGAAATCATTAAAACCCTATTTGTTGAGAGAGATATGACCCTAGCAAAGGATACAAAGGCATGTACATATGCAAGTTTCTTTATCAACACGTGGTATGTATTTATTTAGCTCAAACAAATACAAATTTGGGTGGGGTTTATAGGTTTCATTGGTTCCTGACACACTATTTCCCATGAATAACTAATCTAACCACTTATTTGGAGTATTAAAATGAGCCAAGGGGTAAAGGAGAGATCATCATGCCATACAACACCATTATGATTGCCTTTTATTTCCAAGTCTACAAGCCCCTATTCCCGAGTCTTTGAGATTCCCTCTTTAGATCTGGAAACCCCTATTTCTAGTCATCCTTTCCATTCTATCTTGTGATTGAGAGACTCATCTCTCTTGGAATTTTTTAGTGAGGAAAGTTGGGAGGGTTGAGTTAGTCTTATAGAGGTCCAGGCAGAGGAATCGGAAGTCAATTCTGGAGCAGTGTTGGAAGCAACTTTAGGTGAATTTTGAACATGTAACTTGTCGTTCATATCAATAATGGACCTCTCTTTCTCATCCCTATTGTTTGTTAATGGTTTAATTTTGAAAACTTTATATGCATTCGATGATATGGAAACTAATATGTTAATCATGCTTGATGTTTGAAGTTATTAGTTAGTTATAATAACTATCTTTTGTGTAGCCTAGTTCTTTTGTGAGTGCAGGTTGATATAGAAATTCTTGGAGTGAGAGATTTGGAGTGTAGACTTGCAAAAGAGGTCTACATCAAACTATGGAAATCAGGTATGTGATCCTTGCTATCATAGGTAGTTAGTTAGTTACTTCTATTTAACTTCTGCTAATAGTCAAATATAATTATATTATGGTCAATCGCTCTGTTGTGGCTATAACACAAAGCCATAGGAGTACATTCTTCGTCAACAGTGAGTGGTTCCTATCATGAAATGAAACAATACATAAATGAAGAAAAACGTATCTTCACAATGTTATGCATGCATAGAGAAGCTTTATTATGGTGGGAGAATTTATGTGAGAATAGAAAACCCCAAATGTTGCACAAGACATGACATGGAACAAGTTCAAAGTTGTTATCAATGACAAATTCTAACCTAGAAATTAATATAAGGAGTCAAAACAAAAATGTCAATACCTGTGACATAAGACTACCTAAACAATGAATTCCTACATCTAAGGTATTAACTGACATTCCATTCAATTCAGAGTAACAAACAATGAAGAAAATTTGATAACAAAGTCCATCGACAAGTCGATCATACTAATTTAAAACAAACTTAAGGTGTTCAACATGTACACTATAAAAGGCACACTTATCATGAAGCCAAGTTAACATAATCAAACTTGTATTTAACAAAGGGAAACTTATGTTTCTATGTGAATACAACATTATTTCAAAGGGTTTAATATCTCATTTTGACGAAGATTGAATTTGGATTTTAAGCTTATGGTTATGGTTATTTTGTCCTTGATTGTTCAAGAGAAACATTTGAGTTTGATCGAAACATTTAAATGTTTATGCTTTCTCAAATTCAAGAATATAAAATGATTTTTACAAATTTTTTGCATAATTTAGATAATATTATTCTGTGAAACGATATTGTTCTCTCCACCCCCACACACACACACACACACACACACACACATATATATATATATATATATATATATATTAAAATCAAACAAATTTAGAAATGCAAGAACAATGTAATTATGACGAAACTATCATAATTCTCAATAAAGAAAGAACTATACAGGAAAAGGGAGCTTTTTTTTTTCAATAGAAATTAGTTCAAAATTATATTAAGATATGTGGTTTTACATATTTCTTTCATATAGCAAAAATCCCAAAATTCTAACATGACTGATAATAACATTACCCAAAAAGGACAGTTCGGTCTTTTAATTACATATAGGGCTCGGAGAATACATCATTCAAAAAGAAAAAATCACAAGAGTTTCATACTTGTGATAGTGATGAACCTAACCAAAAAAAAAACTGGAATAAATTGTCTCAACTATCCGATAAAGAAATATATTAGTACAAGGCCAAGTGGTTTTGGGACCTAAGCCTCCAAGTTCCCATAAGTAATATGCAATTCTACCCGAAGGCTCATGGAGCTTGTTTAGATAATTTGTCTGCCTCCTTATTGTATTCTCTAAAAATGTGATGGAAGCTAACTGCCTAAAATTTATTTATAAGTTCCTTTGTTCTATGCTTCCATCCTTTGATAGCAATAGCCTATAGCCTACCTCTATTGTTGAGCCAATCTATAATTACCTTGGAATCACCCATATCTTGGAGTTTTGGGAGGGCTAGATGAATAGCCAGAGTAAGAGTGGTGCATATTCCCAAGAGTTATGCCTTAGTATTTGTACCTTCACTGATGTTTAGATACCATCTATAGACTAAATAATCAAACGTTTTAATAACCCCCCTGCTCCACATACTTTCCTATCACTGGCTGGGTTCCCATCAAAGAAAGAAAATCCAACCTGGTTGGGAGACCAAACAGCCTCTCTTATAGGAACAACTTGAGTCGATGGTTGCTTCTTAGAGCTCCTATTTGATAATCCACAAATGAGTCAAGATAAAGATTCTCAAAAATATCTCATGGTTTCTTTCATTCCAAATAAACCAACAGATTGTAGTTGCAAGAGTTGGAGAGACATTTTTATCCTTAATCCATAAATTAAAGCAGTCAGAAAGTGACTTGCCTTCCCACTTTCTTTTTATCTTTTGTATGTTTTTTATTCTTTCCTAGACCATATTTGTAAACATGCAATCAAGAAATAAATGGTTGTTATCCTCTAAGCTTCTTTTACACAAGATACACAAACTTGGTCCTTCCCAACCTTTTTTCTATAATAAGTCCCATGTTAAAAAAAATTGTTCAATCGTCATCCAGATGAAAAGTTTGATCTTGTGTTGAAGATCCCATTTCCATATTTTATGCCTCCAACCATCTAGAATTAGAAAATTGTTTGTAGAAATAAGAGCCAAATATGCATTTTTAACATAAAGATTTCCAGATGAGTTACCTCCAGTCCACATTAACTGATATGGAACATCTCTGATAGATACTCCAGCCCAATAAGTGCTCATGAAAAGGCCCCATTCAGCCTACCAAATACCAAAGAAACCTATGTATACCTTGAACCTGGCCAGCATAAGGGCGAATGGTCGATTGTTTCTTTGTGTTAGTACCCATATTCTTTTTCTTGGATGTTCTAAAAATTAAGAGATAGAGATTTGTCTCCCAATCCCAAGATTTGATCTCTACCAATAGAGATAAGGCGACCTGAACCCGGTACCCAACTAAGCCAATGTTTAATGAGGTGGACGGACTTTAAAACACTGTTCCAAATCCTAGATGTTGAATTTTATTTGAAGGAGACAGATTTGAACCAATTGATGATGGTAGTGTTTGTAGATATTTATGTTGAATAATATTATGCCAAATGCATTCTCGATTGAGTACTCGCCAGAGGGTGTTGGCATTCAGTGCTAAATTGAAAAGAGATAAGTTTCGAAAGCCCCAACCACCACAAAATTTTGGTCTAGATAACACTTCCCACCTGCATAGGTGGTAATGATTGGTCTCATTGTTTCCATTCCATAGAAAGTTGAACATTAATTTCCGAACCTTTTGAAGAATTTTGCACGGGATAATCTCCAGAGACATCAAGTAAACAAGTTGACTCTCCAGTATGGATTTAATTAGAATATGTAGACCACCCAGAGATAGCCATTTATTACACCATAGACCAATCTTTTTTCCATTTTTGCCAAGAATCAATAAATTAACCATCAACATGGAACCTAGTCTTAAGATGATATCCCAAATATTTGAAACCTATGGCAAGTGTTGAAAACATGTAAGGGAGAAAAGACATGTATGGGGTAAGATCTGAATCGGATAAATCTTCAAAAAGCATTGAAGCTTTTGAAACATTTACTTGAAGACCCGAGGCTTTATAGAATAAAACTATGAGTTTATCAATTTCCATCCACTCTTGAATATTTTTCTTCGTCATGATTAGTACATCATCCACGAAAAACAAATGAAGTATGTTAATCATTCTGGAAACTTTAATGCTAGAAATATGTTGATTAATTGGGCTGGTTGTCATTGATGTCAACCCTGAAGAAAGTCCGATAGAGAATTCGTGTAATAAAGGTTTGGGTAATGGACCCAATTTTGTTTGATGTATAATGGCATTATTTTTAATATATTTAGTGTGTAATATCATTCTAGATGGATAATACATGTCATGCCATTTTTGGTGGTATGTGTTGATAATTTAGAGGGGGTGAATCAAGACAAGTACAATTTAAAACCTTTTTCCATCCTATACTAAACTATTCAATTATATCCAATGAGCAATGAACAATAGTATAAGAGTTGCACCACACCACAATACACCATGCACAATATATATGAGAAATAATCAATAGTTTTTGTCTAAGGGAAGTAATGACTTCCAAAGGTAGCTACGCTTCCAAATGTAAAGGGAGTGGGATAACTCTCCAAGAGGAAGATACAATCCTCCATCAAGAGATTTGAACTCTCTATCCTTGCCCCTTCCTTCCACCCAAGAATATATGAGAGACATTAAAACTTTATTCAATTGGTCTCCGTTTCAGAAGGACCCAACTTGTGCAGCATGCCCTGCACTCAATATGTTAAATATCTGATTCTGAAACTCACACACAAGAAACTACAGTCCGTACTCTTCCAATGGAAGTGGTCCCCCACTACATTTGGAGTCTGTATAAAAGTTATGACTGTTTTACCGAACACTTGTTTATTGACTAGTTTCGTGACTGGTCACAAACCCTATATTCCATGTATTCCATAATTATAGCGAACAAGAGATGAAATTCTTACCAGAGGTACTGGATATGTATTCTCAATACCATAGCGAGTTCACCATCTGAACTGTTCTAGAAAAAAGTTATAGCAAATGGTAAGATGACCTGAAAATAACATACCCAGGAACATCACCAAAAAGACTTCATCCTCCCTTGGACCGTTTCTTTACTTCTTCCCTCTTGAAATTAGACTTGTATCAAATGAATGTATAATGATATTTATTTGTTTCATTTATGTCACTTCCTTTAACATTAAGGCCGACCTCGGCACTTTCTTATTTGTAATTATTTTCTTTAATTATTTTCGTGGCTCATGTACTTCTTTTTCAATTCACTTTGTCATCTTCAAAATTCATTTCTCCTCAACCATGAGGACCAGGACGCCACATACCACCGAAAATAGAATGATGTATACCATCCATCCATGGATGTTGTATCACATGTTCATTTTCCTTCATGTCCAAATACCTTCATCAATCTTATGTCCAAAACCCATGACTAGGGTTGATCAATGACAACAACCAATCTTTCCAACAATCTCCCCTTTGTCATTGATGGCAACACTCATGCTCCCAATCATCATGATCCCACTTTCCCCTTGACATCAATGGCAAGGGTATGGCTTCCCCCCGAGTTTAATGGAAAAGGTAACCTTCTTCTTTGGGGTTGCCTCCAACATGTGGCACTCAATAATACTTCATCCTTATTTCTGTCTTTGGACTTTTTCTTCCTTGGAATTATTTTGTGTGGTTTCGCTCTCTCTCTCTTCTTCATGTCTAGTATGTATGTGTTGTTCGGGTCTTCTTGTTGCAGTTGCAAACCAATCTTCCTGATTTATTTTCTAATTTTTACATTTTCCGAGTCAAACGTAAGAGTGTATCCTTGATCACATATTTTGCTAACACTGAGGGGATTATGCTTCATATCTTCAACCAATAGCACTTTTCCCGCTTTTACATTTTCACTTCCAAGATTTACAATTCCTTTTCCAAGTATTTTGTAGATGAGTCATCTCCAAATGCAACATTTCCACCCTTTTCTCTTCAAGCTCTGACAAATTCCATTTGATCTCCCACATATGAGATGAGCACCCTGCCTATTAACCATTCATCTTCTTCTTTTGCATTCTTTTTAGCAATTAATGCTATTCGAAAATTTTCATTGTGTGGAATTTCCTTTTCCTTTTCCATGTCAGAAGTTGGCATGCAAACATTTGGCATATGATTATCTTCCTTCATCTCTATGCAATTTTGTGCTTTGTGACCAAGATTACTGCACTTGTAATACAATATTTGATCCATTAATGGGTCAAATGGATTATAATTTCTTTTGAAAGGTTCACAACATTTTCATATCTACTATTTCACCACATTCATGTAGCTTGCATAGTTATTCCTTTCATTGATCTCTACACTGATTGCCTTGTGTCCAAAATTTCCACAAGTATAACAATTTCCCAAGAAATAAATTTGACACTGCATAAGTGATCTTCTTTGTGGTGCAAATATCCTGGGTTCACATCTATTCTTCCTAGTTTCCTTCATAATGATTTCTTCATACCTGATGGGAGAGAGGATCTTTCTTGATGTCTCATTCCTTCCGGAATTCTATTTTTCTATCTTCATGTTCAATTGCCTGGAGTGTTGGTTTCATCATTTCAACTTCCTTCTCTTGTTTTGTTGTCTTCAAACTCATAATGATTGTAACTTGAACTCACCTTGTCGCTTGGAGATATTTGGATCAAGCTAAGGATCTCATCTAATTTTTCAGCTCTTTTTTCAACTTCTTCAACCTTTTGTTGTCATTAGTAGCTCCCCTTTGTGTGACCCAATTCTACTTTCAATTTCAATCTTCTAATTGTTCCTTCAAGCTATTAATGGTCTTTTCAAGTTTGTAATTCTCTTCACAACTACTCAATTCACCTTTAGTATTATGTTTGTGTTTCTAAGCTTGCTATTTTCAGCCAACAAGTTTCAACTTTTCAAGATTCTCATCTTCTTTTGTTCACTGTGCATTGTCTTTGTATCCCAAAATGAATCAGGGTTGGTTTCTTCATCTCAATCCTTTTCACAAATGATTTCTTCTTTCTTTAGAATTCTTATGATCATCATCCCTGGTTTCTTGGGTTATGGGGCAGGACTTTCTCTCCATTATCTTCTTCATCACTCTCATCTGAGGAGGATTTATCATCCTCTTGGAGTAGAATCTCTTTTATTGTTGAGACTTCTCTTTTATAGTAAAAGTTTTCAACAATATGTCATATTCACCACAATTAAAGCATTTGAGAGGAGACTTACCAGATCTCTTCCACTTTTTCTGGAACCTTCTTACAAAAAAATTTTATTTCTTCATCAAGGTCGCTATCCTTTGTCTTTGTCTTATTTATGGCTTTAAACATTGCTTCATTGTTTGTCCAATTGCATTCTGCTCTCATTTCTATATGCCATAAGAGTCCTCCATGTAATTCATCCACGTCATTTTGGTCAAGTCCCTAGTTTCTTCACCATGGAGACCTTAGCATCATAATTTCAAGAGAAGTGGATCTCTAACACTTTTGTACAACCAATCCATTCATCGAGATATTCACCCTAACTCTTGATAGCATTAATAACTCTTATCATCAACTCTAAGAAGATATGTTGTAATATATTCCTTTTCATTCATCTCAAATTTTCAACTTCTGCTCTATGTCATTGAAGCTTGGACCGCTAACTTTGGATCACCTTCACAGATATTCTTGAGTTTTTCCCATTCTTTAACAAAGTTGTTAAAATCCCATCACTTTGCTAGCAATGGTTGGAGTCAATGATGCTAGAATAACATGTCCGACTTTTGAATTACAACTCATATGTTTCTCATTTTGATTGGTTGGAGCATTATTTGGGATTACATGTACCATTCACAACTGAAAATTAAAATGTCTACTCCCAAAGATGTTAGGTAAGTTTTCACTCTACTTCACCAAGATGCATAATTTATTCCATCAAATTTTGAATCCCATTTGAAATGTGCTCATGGTCATCCATTGTGATTTTCCTTCCAATGGTTAAACTATTCTCAAGGCAACCTACTTCCATACCAATTGTTGATACCGGGAGGGGGGGTGAATCAATAAGACAAGTACAATTTAAACCTTTTCCAACTTATACTAAATCCATTCAATTATATCCAATGAGAAATGAACAATAGTATAAGAGTTACACCAATACACCATACAATACACCATGCACAATATATATGAGAAATAATCAATAGTTTTGTTCATGGGAAGTAATGACTTCCAAAGGTAGCTACAGTTTTCCAAATGTAAAGGGAGGGATAAACCTCCAAGAGGAAGATATTACAATCCTCCAATATCAAGAGAGATTTGAACTCTCTATCCTTTGCCCTTCCTTCCACTCCAAGAATATATGAGAGATAATAAAACTTATTCAATTATGGTCTGTCTGTAAGACCCACTTAGGCCAAGATGCCCTCAAGGCCAATATTTAACATCCTATTCTTGAACCTCAAGACACAAGAAACTACATGTCCTGTAATATTTCCAATGAAGTGGTCCCACTACATTTGAGTCTGTATGAAAGTTATAACTATTTTACCCAAATTGCTTATTGGACTAGTTCGTAGACTAGTCACAAACCCTATATATTCCACAGAGTGCATTCCATACTATAGCTGAGTCAAGATTTAAATTTTATCAGACAAAATTGATATGTCTTCTCAATAACATAGTGATTTAAAGCTCATTATCTGAATCTTTCTAGAAAAAAGTTATAGCAATGGTAAGATGACCTGAAAATATACCCAAGACACATCACCAAAGACTTCATCCTCCCTTGAACCGGGCCTTCTTTACTTCTTCTTCCTCCTCAAATTGACTTGTATCAAAATGAATGTATAATGATATTTATTTACTCCATTTATGTCACTTCCTTTTAACATTAGAATGACCTATTAATTTCATTTTATTTTGTAATTATTTTCTTTAATTATTTGCAGGGCCTACATGTACTTCCTTTTTCAATTCACTTTGTCATCTTCAAAAATTCATTTCTATTCAACCATGAGGATTCATGTGACGTGCCACATACCACCGGAAACAGCATGATGTATACTATCCATCCATGGATGTTGTATCTGCATGTGCATTTTCCTTCATGTCCTAATACCTTCATCAATCTTGCGGTCCAAAACCCATGACTAGGGTTGACATCAATGACAACAACCAATCTTCCAACATGTGGAACGTCACATAAGTCCTTGCGGTTAGAGAGTTATGGCCATGTGAAGTTGGAGAACCCTCATGAGTCATCTAGAAGCCCCAAAAGGTCAAAGTAGTCAAAGTGTCTGCAAAGAAGAGATTATTTAAATAATAAAGTGAAGTGAAAAATTCAAAGATGATTGTTTAAATAATAAAGTGAAGTGACAAAGTCAAAGAGGATTATTTAAATAATAAAGTGAAGTGACAAAGTCAAAGAGGATTATTTAAATAACAAAGTGAAGTGACAAAGTCAAAGATGATTATTTAAATAATAAAGTGAAGTGACAAAGTCAAGGAGGATTATTTAAATAATAAAGCAAATGTAGAACTTTATAATTATGGAAGGTGGCTATAAGAAGGTTAACCCTAAAATGAGGAAAACGGGTAAAGTGGTCAAGTGGATATTGGATACATGGACAAGTGGCAAATTGGGCAAAGTTGGACATAGGTGAATATATGGACAAAGTGGCTATGTGGGAAAAGTGACCTAGAAGATGCTTCTAAGGAAGCTACTTGAAGAGTATAAATAAGAGGCAAGGCTCTCTTATTTTGATCACACTTGAGCATATTCAATATCTACAGGTGACTGAGGTAACCAAA
>SNQJ01S0162013.1:17911-39424 GCA_010110895.2 Picea sitchensis
AACTATAAAAATATAGAGTGAATGAACTTGCCAGAATGGTGGAAATTTATCTATGAGAAGAGATGTGATGGCCATGCTCATTCACATGAATATGTTTTTTACAAAGAGGCTTGAAAGGCCTCTTTAACATAAATAAAATCCAAAACCCTAACCCCAGAAGATGAAACGCCAAAAGGTTTGTGGGCCCTAATGGGGTTAGTTGATATGTCAACTTCTCGAGGGCGTAACCTTTGCATATGATCTCTGTTTGGGGCACATGATAGCTCATTGGAAAGGTCTAGTTGAGGAAAACAAATTTTGTTTGGCCTAGAATATAACTTTCTCCACATGCTAGGTGTTATCAAGCCAAAAAAACATCATTTTGGGCCTCAAAACAACCCCATAAGTTTAGGACCATAGAAAAACTGCCAAGGTGGAAACCCATGCTTTGAGTTAGTGAAATATGTGGGTGGCCACCGATATCCACTTGGGTATTTTATTCCCCATTAGGAAGTAATGGTCCCCATTAATTCAATTTCATGTGAGATATGGGAAAACGTTTTTGAATCTGAACCTTGGTGAGTCACTTGCCTTGCTACATAAGTTGTCTTTCTTAGCTTGTTGAAGGATGTTATGAATCTCTTGCTGAAGGGGTTGGATGTAACACACCTGAACCCTAAGTACCCTTTCTAGGGATGGGGAATCAAAATTTCACTTACTTTAGTTGTCTTGAACCATCTCTTTGATATCTCCATTCTCTTATACTCAACCTTTTCTCTCTAACGACTACCACTAGACTCAAAACTGAGCTCTGGATTGCAGGTTATGGCCTCTTGAATTTATTCGGGCATTTTTAGTCATGGGCCACATGGAGCCCACATGGATCCACATCATTCATACTATCTCCAAGTTTCTACATCCACAGGGAAGGTTCATCCAACGTCCAATCTAATGGAGGGACACATTCTTCATTTAAAACACAAGCTAGAGGGGAATTCGTCGTTCGAGGCTTCAATGATGAATGCCTCTTTTCCTTTATGCACGCATGTCCTCTGGAGTCCTGAATTCCCAAAATCCCAAAGGAGCTTGAAATATCACCACGTGGCTCTGGCATTGGGTCCTTTCGACCGATCCTTGATACTACACCCCAAACCTCTAGAGTCTTGAAGTCCCAGACTCTTGAAGGGTCCACCCTCACACATGGTGACATAATAGATGTGAAGGTAAGGACAGGTGGGTCTCGATTACTCCACCCACCAAATGGACCAAGTAAGCAGGTGCCAGGGGTGAAACGCGACAAGGCCGATATGACATGTGGCCCCTACATGGGGTAACCCATATCATGTTTTAATGGGCACATAGGGTATGTTAAACATATGAAACCAAGTGACACATGGCACGACCATTGTGGGTCCATGTCACCCTAGATGATGTCACTGTGCCACATCACTATGGAATGATGGCCATCTAAGCCCTTCGATCTCATGGTTAAGGTGTGTCCATGTAACCCCTTGATCTACGACCTCTCTTACTTCGTAAATTCGATGTTTGATGGATTTTTGGTGTGAATTACTCCTTACTCCTGGAGTGGTCATCATAGAGCTAACCATGGTATAGATATAATGGTCAGGGGAGGTCCCGAAGGGTCCCTAGATCTATGGTCCTCTCCACTTCACAACTCTATACTTCGGGGGATTCAACATTATGGCCGCTCTTCTCTTCCGAAGCAAGACTTCAGTGAAGTATCGTATGTGGGTCCCTCTATGTATGATCAGATGGTTAAGATGGGTTATTAACAAAATCCCCAGATCCAAAGTTCTCATCACTTCGTAACTTTGGTGTTCAGGGATTTTGGTTCTATAACATCCATGTTCTCCCAAATTAGGACTTTTTCGAAGTTACCTTGGTGTAGATCCAATGACCAAGGCGACTCCCGAATACCCTCATATATGTGGCTTGCGTTACTTCAAGATCGATGAATGGATCAAGGTTTAACGATGGGGCAGGTCTATCTACCACCATTAGGGAGACCTCCAGGTTCCAGTCAACCTCATGGGTAACCATAACAACCATTTTCCTTCAATCGATTTACAAATGGTAAGGTCATAATACTCCAGAGCTCCAAACTCTCAAATTTATGAAGCCAGAAGGGCTTATCTCCTTTCGAGCCTAGTGCAAGGTTCCCATACCTGAATCACATGGGTACTTCAAAAACTCTTGTGGGATACGTTATGATCTCTTAGCTATGAATTGGTTAAGGACACGGGCATGACCCATTGGTCACATGAGTGAAAGTTTTTGAAGGAGGCACCCTCCTTCCATAGGATTTGAACTTAGTATTCCTACGAAGGTAGATTCTAGATGTCGATAGGACCTATGAATCCCAGTAAATTATTCCATCACACTCTTGAACACTTACATCCCATAGCTCTCTAGATGGTCAGCTAAGGGAAACAAAAGACCATTCAAAATCATAGGTTCACATAGAGACAACACATATTTCTACCTTAAACATTCAATACAAAACTCAGTCATAGACATGTAAATATCTTCAATCATCATTTCCATTTTAATACACAAAGTATGAAAATACTTATCAGAAAAAAAAAGAAATCATGAAGCGACTACTGAAAGGGGTGTCTGTTTCCACCTAACCATGGGCACAACTACTCCTCACAGATTTACTGCTAGCCACCCCAAGCTAGATGACGATGCTTTGAGAGAGAGTCTTTCTTCTTACTCAACAACAGTCAGGGACAAAGGTTACTCTCCTCCTTCCATAGGATCTTGGCCACCGGTTTTATCTATACCAAGAAAGGAGGTCTGCACAAGTACTTCCACAATCACTCATCATCCCCATTTATCGACTTGAAACGAAAACCCTTCTAGCCAGTTCTTGCACCCAAAATGAGCTTATTTCTTAGTTCTTCCTCAAACCAGAGAGTTGCAAGTGCTCTTTTATATTCTCGAGATTGGTCTCTCGACTCTGCTTCCCCTTGCAGATCTTCCTCTGCCCATAAATTAACTATTTTCTTGCCTTCCTCAGCAAGGTTACGTGGGTTTGAATCCCCATATTATGGTCAGGCCTGGAAGTCTTGCAGATGGGTACTCTTCCCCATATTCTCATTAAATCTTGAGGAGGACTGTTCCAGCTACCAGTATGACTAGTAATTCATTTATGGGTCAGAGGACTATTCTGAGTTTGATTCATTAAATCCAGTAAGGTACTGGTTTGGTGGGGGGTCATCTCAACCATTTCTGGTTCCCCTCACCATCTCTCTCATAGCACCATGGTTTATCTTATAAAATCCCCCTTTCAGTAGTTTTGAAACACTTATCCATTTTCTATTATTAACATAAAATACATACATTGACCTTTTATACAAAAAGGTTTATCAAATCCAACATTCACACATATTTAGTCTGCCATAGTCTCTTGGCCAATTTATAGTTATATTTACAAACTGGGGGAAACGGGGGTATTAAATTGGATCTGTTCAACTGATCTACCTGCATGATCTGATTTAGTGTGGGAGGACTCTATTGGTGAATATGTAGGAGGAGGAGTATGAAGGGATATTTTATAACTTTGCTTTATTTGGAAGTGTAGATGCACCCCCATAGGTGAAGAAACAATATTTGTTTTTCCTTCTACAATATGCTTCTGCTAAATAGAAAGGTCTTGGACCAAGGTTGTAGTTTCCTTCTGTTCAAATTTTGACCTGATCTCAAAGAAGCTAAACTTTGTCATATGAGAGACTACTTTGCAACACTATTTTGGTGGGACAATAGTGGGAACTACCTCTGGTACTTTGTAGAGATGAATCCCTAGAGAAATGATGACACTGCAAGGTCAAGAATCATAAACAACATGACACTTCCACATATATGGGTGTCCCAACTGAACTTTAGATACTTCCAATGGGGTAACATCACACGGTACCTCATCCTTGAAGGGATTGATGTTGTAGGAAAGGTGACACTATTGGTTGACATAGAGATCCTAACTCTGGCGAAGCCACCGAATGTTATATGGTTTGGGGTGTGGTGTTTTTGGTAAATACAACTACTTGATGACCTCTACTGAGATTAGGTTCTTCTAGCTTCCAAAATTGAAGCCCATGTTTTGAGCTAGTGGAATAGGTGGGTGTCCACTGATATCCATCTAGATCATTCCTTCCCTCTTAGGAAGTTATGGTTCCTATTGCGTCAAGTTCCTATGGGAGATGGGAAATATTTTGTTGAATCTGAACCTTGGTGAGTTTCTTGCCTTGTTGCAGAAGTTGTCTTGCTTATCTTGTTGAAGGATGTTATGAACCTGTTGTTGTAGGGGTTGGATTTGTTCAACCAATCTAGTTGCATGATTTTCTAGAGTGTGGGAGGAATCTAGCGATGAAGATGCGACATGAGGAGTATGATGGGATATTTTATAATGTTTCTTGATTGGGTAGTGTGGATTCCCCCTGTAAGTGAAGCAACAATATTTGTGTTCCCTTTGTATGAGAGACTACTTTGCGACACCATTTTGGTGGGACAATAGTCAGAACTATCTCTGGTACTCTGTAGAGATGACCCCCTAGAGAAAAAATGACACTATAGGGTCGAGACTCATAAACAACATGAAACTTCCACATATATGGCTAGCCTAATAGAACATCACATAATTATAGTGGGGAAACATCACACAATACCTCATTCTTGAATGAATTAATGTCGTAGGACAAACAAAACTGTTGGCTGATGTGGAGACCCCTACCCTGGTGAATCCTCCTAATGTTGTATGGATGGGGGTGTGTTGTTGTTAGAAAGTCCAACTACTTGATGACCTATGCTAAGATGAGGTTCTTCTATCTTCCATTATCAAGTATAAAATGCAGCAAGGTCCCCTTCATTTATATATATGAATGGAAGAGCCTCTCCCCCTCCTCAAGATCCAATGGTTCTTCTGGTTGGGTTGTTGTGGTATTGATTTTAGTAGTGGGTTCTACATCAATGATTTTCCTCCTCTTATTTTTTTTCTTTCATATTGTCCACCAATAAATATTTTGAGAGACATTAATTGGTGTTGTGCCAAGGGATTTTGTGGAAGTTGCACCACTTCCTAGTGTCCTTCTTCATCTTCTCATTTCTCTTCTTTTCTTGCAGATTGAACTGGTTATATTTCGCTTGGATATTATGTGAGTTAGGGATACCTTTACCATACTTTGGTCGTTGCAGATTTGCAGACCCAAATTACAACCTATTTTGCTTCTTAAATTTCTTCTCGATTTTGACAGCGTATCGATAAGAGACTCCCAATGATTATATATCAATAAACTCCATTTCAGTTTTGATATACCTATGTAAAGCCTCACGATATATTAGAACCAAATTACGCTCAAATTATTTGATTCCTATCTTGGTGTGCCCCTCTCGTATGGAAGGTATTTGTGAAATAAAACATTGTTTGGCCCCTTTCTTGATGAAGCATGGTCCATCTCATGTATTGTTTGTCATAGTTTCCAATAAGGTAGTATTTCTCCTTGACTGCATCCATAAAAAATACCAAGTGGGATCAACCCCAAATATTTCATCTCCTCTATGGAATTTTTCTCCCAATACATTTCTCACCAATGTTTGACATGGGGGACAACCTTAAGGAGTGCAAAGGTGATCGTTTCTCTATCGAAAGAATTTTGGATAGAGAAATAACCTTTTATCATATTGAACCACTTTTCCAAATCATCCACATCGATCTAACCTTCAAATATGAAATATCAAAATTAACTTATACCTTGAATGGGGAACCATCTCCAAAGTGACTACTTGACGAAGAGGTGCCTGCTATTATCAATAATCATTGAAGGATTTGGGAAAAATTCTCGAACATATTGTTCCTCTGTTGCACAAGGGATTTCATGAGAAATAGATTGATAGGATCTCCTTCTCCTTCATCTCTCTTTTCTTCCACCATGGGAGGATTCTTGGGCTGGTGAGAGTGGTTTTCCTCAAGAGAAACTAGCTCGAGACTGAACTCTCTATATCCTGACCTCGTCAGGGACACACACTAAGAAACGACAAGGAGCAGCCTGCTCTGATACCACTGATACAGATTATTTTGAGAACTAAATCAAGTCGGAAATATAATAAGTAATTACATAGATATATTTCTAAAAACACAAAGATACAATAATGCACAATTTTTATTAATGAAAGAAATACAGAAACTATAAAAATATAGAGTGAATGAACTCGCTAGAATGGTGGAAAATTATCTATGAGAAATATTTGATAACTATGCTCATTTGAAAGAATACGATGTTTATAATGAAGCTCCAAAGGCATTTTTAACACAAATACAATCCAAATCCTTAACCTTAGAAGATGAAACACCAAAATGTTTCTGAGCCCCGATTGGGGTAGTTGATACGTCAACTTCTCGAGGGCGTAACTTTTTCATACGATCTTCGTTTGGGGAATACGATAGCTTGTTGGAAAGGTATAGCCAAGGAAAAAACATTCCATTAAGCCTAGCGTCTAATTTATGATATGGTATAGGTGTTTCTGAGCCAAAAAAATGTCTTTTAGGGCCTCAAAACGACCCCAAAAGTTTAGGACTGTAGAAAAAGTACCAAGGTGGAAACCCATGTTTTGAGCCAGTGGAATAGGTGGGTGGCCACATATATCCATATGGATTATTCCTTTCCCCTTAGGAATAAATGGTCCCCATTGCGTTAAGTTCAGGTGGGATATGGGAAATATTTTGTTGAATTTTGTTGGGCCTTGGTTAGGTATTAAGGAAGAAAGCGAAGAATACAAAAGAAGAAAGACAAAGTATGAACTGTGCGAAAGACACATAAATTGAGGAAGGGTCGAAGTGTTTAAAGAAGAAGAAAAGAAGGAATGACATAAGGAAAATAAATCTATTGAAAGATAAGATAAAGGAAGATAAAGCATCCAATAATATGGATCATGGACAACTTAGAAAGTGGAAGAAGACACCATCGGATACTTTGGAGCACCTCGCAAAAAAGAAGGAAGGACAGGCTGACGAAGCCCTGAAAACATGGGTCATGTGGACCTAGGGTTTTGACACCTAGACTTTGGTATAAGGTTGTATGAGAGTCATGTAATGTATAAATAAAGGTCTAGAAGACCTGGGACGGGGTTCGTATTATGATTGTTGTTTCTCATTGTTGATTGTTGTTGTTGAGAGAAATATTGAGTCTATATTTTGGATCTTCAGTTGGGTGTGAAGATCAACCCTACATCTAGGTGCACAGGGAGGGAAGAGAAGGGGGGAGAGAGAGAGGGACCTGCAGCTAAGTGCATAAATAGAACCGTATGTTTTCATCTTATATATCAATAAACACAGTTCTGTGGACATATCCCTAGGCAGAGGGTGAATCATGTATATCTTGTTGTTATTTGTGATTGATGTTGTGTTAACTGCTATCTGTTATACTGTTATTGCATGATTGTTAGATCCAAGATATAACCTCATGAATTAAGCATAATATTGATAAGCATAGCTAGGTTATCTGTGTTATTATTTTGGATCCACTTTGCATTTCCTCTGGTTGTAGACACCTGTATCCTGCAACCCTGCTATTGCTACTTCGGGACCACCAGAGAACATGATTTAGGGTCTTCAACTTTAAACTTGACATTCCCCCTATTTTCATAAATTGATCATAGGTATGGATTGATTTCCTTTGTCTTTGTGAATGTTGCAGAAATCAAATACTGTAGAGGTGTGAATGTTGCAGAAATCGAATACTGTAGAGGTGCTTCCTTCAAACCATTTACATAGGACCATACGTGCAGGACCACGTGCTTATTAATTTAAGCGTTCCTTCTTATTTTTCCCTTTGTTTCTTTATTCCGTATGACCTCAGGTGGTTCCCAGACACTAGGCCAAGTGATTTCTTGATCACTTATCAAAATCAACAGTCTCATTTTAATCTCCCAATGATATGGATGACTATCGGTACTTCGGGACTTCATCCTTTGTGACTTCCAAACTTTTTAAAAATCTCTCGAATAAAATACCTGTGTCCATAATCTTCAACGGTTGAGAATTCTCTCTGAAGTAGATCAACGGTTAGCATCACTTCATAGTTTACACTAATTTTATCCTTTCGTTGTACTTGATAAACGGTCGAGAATGCTCTCCAAAGTGTTCTTCAGATCAGACGATTCATGCCCACCTTGGGACTTCGAATATTTGTTGGTGGTGAAACTCCCGAACTAAAAAATCCCGGAGTGACATAACTTGCTGACATCATTAATTGACGTGGCACTTCCTGAGTGGCTACCACGTGTCACCTATATTCGTGGCTTATGTATGATTAAAGTACCTATGGGACCTTGACACTTGTCATCATATGATTATGCCACATGTCCTTGATGACGTTACTGTTGATGATGTGGGCTCTCAATATGAGTGCTACGTGTCTTAAACTCGTGACTTCATAACTTTAGCCTTCGAGACTTCAGGCAATTAGATTTCTCCACTTCCCAATTCTCCCGAAGTGAGATTCCCTGAAGTGTAAACCTCGAGTAACTTTGACTTCATCTAATGGTCATTCTTTAACCAGAAAAGGCTTAACATGATCCAACAACTGTCGGGAATTCAAATATTCAGGGATCTCGGGCCTTTTCCCCTACTTATCCTATCCTTATACTTTCCTCTATTCGATGGTCAGGATATATCCCGAATTATTTTCTTAGATCAAAAGGCTTGCGTCTACTTTGGGACATTTGTGGCTTACTTTGTCCTTCCAATAAACATGATCTGATGGTCCTGATATCTCCCAAAGTGTTCTTCATATCGAACGGTTCACATTTAATTTGGGACTTCAACCTTTGAGTGATCTTACTTGTTCTCAACCCTTTTATCTCGAAGTGGTTAGCACCAAAGTTGACCACTTCTACCTTGGCGTGCTCTAAATAGATCATACAGTCCTCATTTACTTTGCGACTTCGTATTAGACGATCTTAGTCTTTGCTTATCCTATCCTTCCACTTAACTTGATCCAATGCTTGATGTGGATTGCGGAACAATAACTTTCCTGTGGTTTAATTCGTCACCCAAACTCCACAATTGAAGTTGTGCGATTGTTGGTGGGTTAACCACAATAATCGATCTTTGAATCGATGAGATCTGATGGTATAGACTAATTGTGGGATTGGAAATAATGTGTAGTTTAATTCTCCCTTCTCACTCCACAATCAATCCTTGCTCTTGATCCGGCTCTTGCGTATCCAACGGTCATGACTTGATCTAATCGTGTTTTTTCAATGCTCTTTCCCTTCTGAGATTCATGTGCTTCATCTCTTCTGGGCTTTTGATCTTCATTCGCTAACCCTCCTGAGCTTTAATCTCTGCAAACTGTCATACTATTTGACATCAATGATACCTGCATATATTTATTTGACATGAACTCTGCATATTGTTATACTATTTGACATCAATGAAAACACATTAATGACACCATGTCCAACAAGAAGCATGAACTGAATATGAACATTGACATAATTCTGTGATACAAGAGGCAACAACATACTCTCCATAGTGATTGGAAGAATAACCACATGGAGGAGTAAGAACTTTGTGTAACTGATTTAGTTTCCTAAATCCATACTAACCCAGATTGTTGACACCACAGTCAAAACTATGTGATTTGTTTAGAGGTGACTCAACTGCTACCAATAACGGTAAATAAGACTCATTCCTATGCACATTTTTTAATTATTTTATTTTTTTGCATTTTTCATATTGGAAATTCTGAAAAGGAATAAAAGAATTCTAGAATACACAAAGTAAATGAGTGTCACAAGCAAGAAAACTAGTTCCAAGCGTAATGAACATACCTATGCTCAATGCAAAGAAGCATGTGCAGGATATGGACACTTGGGGGAATGTTTCTATTGGTTGTGGAGCCTGATTATCTTCTTGATTTAGAGGTCTTTTACTTTCATCCATGTTTATACCCCATGAAATATTTACACCCCAGAAGTATGTACACTGTTCCACGTGGGGGAGTGCAGAGGGGGGGTACCCCCTCTGCGGGGTCTGGGGGGGCTATCCCCTCAGTTGGGGGATCTGGGGGCAAGCGGGCCCCCAACGGAGGTTTGGGAGAGAAGCCCCCGAAGCAAAAATTACCTTGTAAAAGTATATTGTAATTTCATTGTAAATCTGGACCGTTCATCATAAGGTCGCAGATCTAACAATAGAGATTATGTTAGGGTTTTTTTCCTTAGAAGGCAACCCTCTTTTATGAGGGAAATGTATTGCGGCTATGTAGGTTGGCAAGTATTTTATTCTGAGAGAGGAGACTGTGAGAGAAAGAAGAGGAAGTTACAATAGGTTTTTTTGTAGGTTGTATCCCTTCATTTTGCTAGATAATAATAAAGAAAGGACCTGGAAATTTCTCTAGTGGACGTAGCCCACACTGGGTGAACCACGTAAATCTGTGTTTCTCTTGTATTGTGTATCTTCTGTGTTTTATTTCCACATTTTTTTTATTTTATTGCTCCACGGTCCTGTTTTTCTAACAGCTGGTATCAGAGCGTAAGGTAACTCGCAGGAAAAGAGGGTTCCTGGTTCAAGTGGGAGCAATGTCGAAAGATGGAAAGTTTAGGGTCAATAAATTTAACGGCCAAAACTACCAGTTATGGAAGATGCAGATGGAAGATTATTTATATCAGAAGGATCTATTTCTACCATTGAGCAGAGTAGCAAAGAAGTCGACGGCCATGAAGGATGAAGAATGGGAGATTCTTGACAGAAAAGCTCTAGGAATGACACAGCTAAGCCTGGCAACGTCGGTGGCTTTCAATATCTCGAAAGAAAAGACAACAAAGGGTTTGATGGACGCGTTGGCCAAATTGTATGAAAAACCCTCGACATCCAATAAGGTATTTCTAATGAAGAGATTATTTAATATGAAGATGTTGGAAGGTGGGTCTGTTGTAGATCATTTAAATGAATTTAATACGGTTACTAGATTATTTAATATGAAGATGTTGGAAGGTGGTCTGTTGTAGATCATTTAAATTCATTTAAATGAATTTAATGTTACTAATCAACTAAGTTCAGAAAGTGGACTTTGATGATGAGGTTAGGCTCTTCTAATCTTGTGCTCATTTCCGTAAAGTCGGAATGGCTTGGTCATGGTCGTAGTAACTTTATCTCCGGTTCAAATACTTTAAAATTTGATGATGCTTTTGGTGTTATCCTTATGAGGAAATGCGACGGAAAAGCAATGGTGTGAGACATCGCAATGTGTTGAACATTATGGAGAACTCGTGGGAAGACAAAAGGATAGAGGAGCACCTGTGGAACCGTGGGAATTCTAGGAAGGGCGTATCCAAATCTGTGACTTTGGAAAGATAGAGTGATGGAATTGTGGGAAGAAAGGACACCAAGAAAGACTGCAGAGCTTCAAAGAAACAAATAGATGGACAACGGAGAGAAATCAGAAGCAAATGTACCGTGTGATGTGTTACAAGATACCTTGATTCTTCAGATAATATTTAGCTCCGGTAGTAGATTTAGGGGCTTCATTTCATGCCACACCCCATAGGAAACATTTCTAGATTATGTTCAAGGTGATTATGGACGTGTGTTCATTTAAGTGATGATGCACCATGCAAAATTGTTGGAATGGAAAGGTAAAAATAAAGCAACGCAATGGAAACCAATGGTTGTTGAAAGAGTAAGACATATCCCAAGATTTAAGGAAAAATCTAATTTAAATAGGGCAGTTAAGGCGAAGCTTGTATATCCATATTTACGTATAAGACGGGAAGGTCATCAAAGGATCATTGGTGATAGCTGAAAGGAGAGAAGGTACATTGTATTTATGTAACGGTAATAATATTGACTTCTATGTCTTTAGCTTCTACAAGAGTGGATACAGCACTATGGCATCATAGGTCGGGACACATGAGTGAGAAGGGTATGCAAATACTACACAAAAGAAATTTGCTCGTGATCTTAAACAAATTGATTTGGACTTCGGTGGAGCATTGTGTTTGTGGGAAACAAAAGAGAGTCAAATTTAGAGTCTAAAGAAAAGAAGAATGAAAGGTTAGAGCTGTGCATAAAGATGTGTACCATCTCGTGTATCATCTCTTGGTGGCTCTATTATTATATTACTTTATTGATGATGCAACTAGAAAACTTGGATTTATTGTATTCTAATAAAAAAATTGATGTTTTGATACTTTTTAAGAAATGGAAAGCTTAGTTGAGAATGACAGAAAAGTTTGAAGTGTCTCGATCAAATAATGGAGGACACTGCAAATGCAAGGAGTTTGATGATTACCGCTCATACCATGGGATTCAGAGAGAAGACACCATGAACACCACAAGAAAATGGTGTGGGTCATAAAGGATGAATAGGAAAATCATAGAGCATGCAAAGAGTATGATATTGCATGATGGTTCTCCCTTACAGATCTGGGTAGATGCTGTAGATACCGCTATTTACTTAATAAAAAAAGGACCCTCAATCTCTTTGGTGGAATTCCGTAGGAGGAATGGACAGGAAAAGAGTTAAACTATTCTTTTTGAAAAACTCGTTGTGAAGCATTTGGTCCATATTGATAAAGAAAATAGGAACAAAGTTTCTTGAGGCAAAATCCAAGAAGTGTAACCTTTATTGATATGGTGTTAATGATTTTGGTTATCTCTTATGGGATTATGAAAATAACAAGATCATTAGGATTAGATATGTCATATCTAATGAAAAGGTCATGTACAAAGACTGGCCATGTGAAAGAAAACAAGAAACAAGAAAATGAAGAATAGACAAGTAGTGTTTGATGAGATCACCTAAAAAGAAATCTAAAGGAACCCGAAAATCAAAAAAGTACAACAACGTAGAGTAACAAAAATTCCCCAAAATCCAAGAAGTGTTGTTAGAAGATCTACCGTGTTAAGTATACCCCTTGAACGATAATATCTCCTTCATTAAGTATTATTTATTGTTGACTGATTTTATGGAACCAGAATGTTAAGTGAAGATGCAATGTAGGTAGACACAAAAAGAAGTGGGAGCAAGGCATGAAAGAGGAAATGGACTGGCAACAACCGTGACTTGGGACTTGGTTCACCAATCTACAAGAAAAAAGCATTGTAGAATAAAATGGTTTACAAGTTGAAGGAATAAGATGGAGGAGTAGCAAGAGGGCCAAGGTCAGACTTGTTGTAAAGGGGTTTGCACAAAAGAAAGGTATAGATTTTGATGAAATATTTTCCGCTGTTAAAATGACTTCCAATTAGGGACCATTTAAGTCTTGTGGTAGTAGAAGATTTCCATCTTGAACGCTTGATGTAAAAACAACTTTTCCATGGGGATTTGAGGAAGAGATTTATATGCAAAGCAGCCTAATGTGGGTATGAGGTCAAAGGGAAGGAGAATTTGGTATGTGTGTTGAAGAAGATCTATATGGCCTAAAGCAAGCCCCAAGGAAGTGGTATCCTAAGTTTGATAGGTTTATGACAACAGAAGGTTATAATAGATGCTCACTCCATACTGTGTTTATTTTAAAAAACTGGAAAATGAAGCTATATTATCTTGCTATTGTATGTATATGACATGCTTACTGTGGTCTAATATGCAGATATAAATGTGTTCAAGAAGAAGTTAGCCAATTCATCTGCGATGAACGATTTAAAATGCAAAGAAAATCATTCGCATGAGAATAACAAGAGATAGGAAAATCACAAACTATTACTGTCTCAGGGTGAGTACACGTAGAAGGTGTTGAGAGGTTTAGAATGCACGCAAAACTAGTTAGTACACCTTTGGCCAGCCATTTCAAATTAACTAAGGAAATGTGTCCCAAGACACGAGGAGATAGAATGCTACGTCCGTGGGTCCCATATTCATCAAGAGTTGGTAGCTTGACAAGCAATGGTTTGCACAAGACCAACACACATGCAATGGGAGTTGTGAGCAGTATATGAACAATCCGTAAAGAAGAACATTGGGAGGCAAGAAAGTGGATTCTCGTGGTATTTGAGAGGTCCTACTACACATGCATTGTGTTTGGAGGTTTAGACACCTTTTCACAGGATATGTTGATTCAGATAAGGTAGGTGATAAAGACAACAAAAGGAGCAATTCATTGTGGTATGTTTTACTATAGGTGGAAAACAAAAGAGTTAGATTTCAAATCGCGAAACATTGTTCCACTTTCAACAATAGAGGCAGAGTATGTTGTTGCCACAAGAGGCTAGTAAAGATGATTTGGTTACAAAGGTTTATGGAGGAATTGGGAAAGAAGAAGGAGACAACAGGTTGTACTGTGAAAGTCAGAGTGCCATTCACCTTGAAAATAACTTAGCCTTCCATTCGAAGACTAAGCATATACATTTGAGGTACCACTTCATGTGATCCACCTTGGAAGATGGACAATTGAAGATGGAAAAAGATACACACTAGCCGTAATCCTCAAGCAGACATGTTAACAAAGGGAGTAACTGTGGATAAATTGAGTTCCTGCTCGGGCTTTCAGCTTGAATTCTTCAAGAATGAATATGAAGATGATAAATTTTCCGCATTCAAGAAGGTTCAGAGTCCATCAAATACAACAGCGATGGAGTTGTTAAGATCAGTATCCAAGTGGGAGATTGTTAGTTTTGGAGCCTCATTATCTTCCGATGAGGTCTTTACTGTACTGTTTATACCCCATGAAGTATTTACACCCTAAGTATGTGCACTCTTCCATGGGGGCAGAGAGGGGTACCCTCTCTGGGTCCGAGGGCAAGGGGTTTGGGGGCTTAAGCCCCGGCAAAATTGCCTTGTAAAAGTATATTGTAATTTCATTGTAAACTGGACCATTCATTATAAGGTCGCAGATCTAACAATAGAGATTATGTTAGGTTTTTGCCCTAGAAGGAAAACCCTTTTATGAGGGAAATGTATTGGCGCTATGTAGGTTGGCAAGTATTTTATTTTGAGAGAGAGTGAGAGACCGAGAGAAAGAAGAGGAAGTTATAGGGCTTTGTTGTAGGTTGTATCCCCTTCATTTTGCTAGATAATAATAAATAAAGGGACCTAGAAATTCTCTTTGACGAGTCTATTAATCAGGAACTAATGCAATCTCGGTCTCTCTTGTATTGTGTATCTTCTCGTTTTATTTCCACATTTGTTTTTTTTATTGCTCAATGGGTCTTGTTTTTCATCAGCTTCCTCCTAGGGTACATGTGTTAAATTGCAAAGGAAAATATTGCAAGGCTAGCAATTTATGAGAATTCATAAGAAAAAGGGTGAGAAACAACAAGTTGAAGTCGGTATTAGGCTCAAAATAATGAAAGGTAAGTATGGAATGTATTTACAAATTGAACAGAAAAGTATGGGTTCCCCATGGGTAAATAGTCAGAATAAGATTTACAAGAATATGAGTTTTCAATGAAATCTCATAGTGGGACTAACAAGACTCCTGAGCCTAAGAAAAACTTCAACATGGGCACTGCAAGCAAAAGCATGTGCTATCTAGGATACTCATGATGGTAGGTTCTACCATGAACAAAATGAAACTTAAAAACAACAATAAAGGCCCGTGTCACTCATAAGTTGGATTGACCCTAAGGTAATTGTATACAATTCCATCGATTATGCATAATGCAAAGTGGAATGAACCTACCCTATATGCCAGTTGTGGAAACATTACCTAAAAGAGTCAGAAAAAATGGACCAATGGATATAAAATTCCATTTTAATCATATTCCCTAAAAAATATAAGCAACAACATCTTGTTTTAAACAAATCCTTTAGATGAAGCAAGCTTGCAAGACATTAAAGTAGAATACAAGAAGCCAATTTCTATACTATGTGACAACACCAACGCCATAAGTATTTCCAAGAACCCATTGATGCACCTAAAGAAAAAACATATCCCAATTAAATATCATTTTTTTGAGGAATGTGTAAATGATAAGACTGTCAAGCTAGAGTATGTTACTACAAAGGAACAAATCGCAGATATGTTTACCAAACCCCTACCTAGAGATACATTTGAGTATCTTCGACATAAGATGGGAACCATTCCCATTTCTATATAAAATGTTCAGTTGAAAGATCTTGGGAGCCTAATAGAACCAACAACTCAGGGAGAGAGTGCATATAATTGAATGTTGCAGAAACATAAATATCTTAATATCAAGACTGAGAAGCACTATCACAGGGGGAGTTAGTACAACCCAAGGAAAAATTAATGCAAACATAGTGTATTCATAAGCCTTCCAAAAAGGTATTTTTAGTAGCACCCATAGTACACCAACTAAAAAGACAACAACATATTTGATAAGGGAAGTTTGAATGGAGACAAGACAAAGATTTATTGGCAAAAATTCTAAAGCATCCCCTTGAAATACACAAGACAAAATTAATAATCCTCAAGGGGGTAGACATTGATAGGAGGAGTTTCATAAAGGTGGAGAAGAAAATGAACAATGACCAATGAATAATACATGTGCAATGGAGTGACCCATGGGGAGAAAATAGAGAAAGAAAATGAAAAATGACCCATGACTAATACCCATAGGGGGAATAAGAGATGTTTTACTCAATGTTTTCCATCAATGACAAGGGGGATATTGTTGATAGTTTGGTGTCATTGATGTCAACATTGTAAGGGGAGATTGTTGGATAACCTTGTGTCGCTGATGTCAACACTGTAAGGGGAATAACAAAGTGTAGATTCCTTTCTACTATTATCCACCAAGTTGATTCCTATGTGACCTCTCAAGAGTAGAACAAGATTTTACATGCATGCAAAATCATGTTCAAAACTATGACTAGAAAGGAAATTCAATGTACATAATAGATCCATGTAAACAATCAATGGTAAAAAATTAATGAATCGAATGATGGAAATAAATTGATGGCAAGAATATCCATAGTGGTAATAAATCCATGTGGAAGGATCACAATGTGGCAACGTGGTAGAACTAGAATCATTGATCATTATAGAGAAATGTTAGGAATGAATGATAGATCTACTAGCTATAGTGTGCCTCTAATCTGACGGAACCACCATCTATAAGAGAACTACTATTATAATCAAATAGGAGGAATATCAACCATTGATCACATAATGGATCAACAATGATCCATTAAATATCATGTGGCCCACAACAAGAACATTATAAATAGAATTAAATAAGATCAGATAATGGAGATCTTTTCATCCATTGGGAGATGATATCAACGACGCTTGTCAAATAGAGAGAAACCAACTAGCACATGGTTTAACATAAAGGAACCCCCTCGTAATTTCAACATATGCTAAAATGGAAAGACACATTATTGTTTATTGTGGCCCTTGCCTCTAGATCTAATTCAAGGGTATACCCCCCGCAATAAATCTAGTGGTCCCACATGCTTGGTTCTATACCCATTGGGCCATATCAAGTAACAAAGGAAAATAATCCCCGAGGGGATTACACTCCATGCAAACATTCCAATGACTATTTGGAAATTTGGTCGGCTCAAAGGATATATCGGGTCCACATTCATTGTAAAATAAGTCCACAAAATTCAATTGAAACCATATATAAGTATAACGAAGACGAAGAAAATAAGTAATAAGGAGGGAGCTCTGAGATAACATGTTTGAGTTTAACAGTGATTGCAGAGGAGAGTGAATATGAAGATAAATTAGCAAACATGGAGTTTCAATATGGTTAGTTCAAGATAATAACTGAACAAAGAAACAAGGAAGATGGAATTCTATACATTCTAATGGATCAGAGACCTATTCTGTGCATTGAAATTTCAGGGAAATGATTGAAAGGTATCGTGACATAAACTTTAGAGGAGTAATTTTGATGAACACGAGCACAATTAAGTTATAATTATTGCAATAAGAATAAAACAATAAAGATATGGTGTAGTTATGATAGTTCTTTATAGATGTAACTTTGTTCTTAAATATTTTGAAAGAATGTTTTAGATCAATAAGAATAACATAAATGCAGTACACCAGTTTCTTGTGAACAAATGCAAAATTATAAGTAGGAGTATGGAAACATTGATTTGAATCAATTTGCAGCAGGCCTATTTGTAGGTTAGTGCCTACAAAGGATTGGTGTCCTCATCAATTTTTCAGGTTGGTACCTATTTGTAGGTTGGTTCCTACAGAGGATTGGTTTCCTCATCCATTTGTAGGTTGTTTCATGTTTTTAGGTTGGTTCCTATAGAGGATTTGTGTCCTCATCCATTTGTAGGTTGGTGCTTGTTTGTAGGTTGGTTCCTATAGAGGATTTGTGTCCTCATCCATTTGCAGGTCGGTGCATGTTTGTAGGTTGGTGCCTATAGAGGATTGGTGTCCCTATCCATTTGCAGTTTGGTGTCTGTCTGTATGTTTCTACCTATTTATAGGTTGGTGTCCTCATTGATAGTCATTTTTACATGAATTGATATTCATTTATAAATATTTGTAAGGTATTCACAATCTAGGTTTCCACCCTATATGTGTAAATGTGTTGAACACTATATGTGATTATGATGAGTACATTTATGGTAAAATTGAATACAAGTATAAATCTTAACTGTGTTTTAAAATCATATTAGAATAAAATTTTATCAAAAATGTAACAACATGATTCACCCTCTCAATACTATAAAAAATCTCAACAATTGGTATCATAATGGGTTCCTTCAGAAACAGCCTAACCACTAGAAGGAAAACCTAGTAGATACACATGGATAAACATGAGAGACTATCCTTAAGAAAATATGCATACTTTGATGGAATAGATTATGCCTCCTGAGCATCAAAATGAGAGTATATCTACAGACACTAGGATATAATGTTTGGGAATAAGTCAAGAATGGTTATGAAACTTCAACGAATTAACTTTTTGACATAGGTACAAAGAATATCAGTGAAAATAACTCAAAAGCAATGAATACAATTCTGTAAGGATTATCAAAATCATAATTCACCAAAGTTATGCAATGAAAGGAGATGGATAAACTAAAAGAAAACTATGAAGGAGATGATAAATTCAAGAAAGAAAAACTACAAAATAATAGGAGTCAATTTGAAAGCCTAAAGAATAATGAAGAAGAAAACTTTGAAACATATCTTCTTCATGTGGAATTGCAAACATCATTAGAGGCTTAGGTGAAACAATTGATGAAAAAATTATTGTAAAAGTACTCGGGTCACTTCCTATGAGATTCAATCCTAAGATATCAACTCTTGAAGATAGAAAATATTTGAAAAAAATTAACACGGATGAATTGTATAAAATTCTTATAGCCTATGAGATGTTAATTGGACAAGAAGAAGTACCTAAAAGAAAAACATTCAAATCCTCAAAGAAGAATAACATAAGAAAATAAAAATCAAGTGACAACTCAAATGATGATTCTAATACGTATATGCTTTCAATTGATCCATTATTGAGAACAAAATGAAGGTATTAAATATAATAAGTAAATACACATATATGTTTCCCAAAACACATAGATACATTAATGCACAATTTTTATTAAATAATGGAAATGTACAAAAATCCAAAATACAAAGTGAATGACTCTCTATAATGGTGGCACTATCTTTGAGAAGAGATGTAGAGGATGGATATTCTCATCTAATAATATGAAAATGTTTACAATGAGGCTCCAAAGGCCTTTTTAACACATAAATAAAATCCAAAAACCCCAACCCCTAAGATGAAACAACACCAAAATGTTTGTGGGCCTTGATGTGGGTAGTTGATATGTCAATTTCCCCAGGATGAAAATTTCGTACACGATCTCCTCGATTAACATGATAGCTCGTTGGAAATTTATATACTAGGAATACACATTATTCTTTCAACTGGCTAAAAGCCTATAGTGAGACCTGTACACACCCCTAAAAAAATTTTTGTTTAGGGTCTCAAAATGACCTTGGAAATTTGGAACCCAAAAAACGTAGAAAAAATGCCAAGGTGGAAACACCTGTTTTTAGCCAGTGGACAGGTGGTGGCCACCCATTTCTTAGATAATTCCCTCCTTAGGAAGACATTGTATCCATTGTGTTAAGTTCCCAAGGAAGATTTTGTTGAATCTAAACCTGGTGAGCTTCTTTCCTTGCTAAAGAAGTTGTCCCACTTAGCTTGTTGAAGGATGCTATGAACCTGTTATTGAGGGGTTTGATCCATTCAACCAATATAGCTACACGATCTTCCTGAGTGTTGGAGAACTCTTTTGGTGAAGATGAAACATGAAGAGCATAAAGGGATTTGTTATAACTTTGTTTGACTAGACACGCGGAGGCACCTTTGTAGGTGCAAAGAAGATACCTTTGGTGCCTTATAGAATCTCGCTGATTTTCTCTTATGCTATATAGAATGGTATTGGGTCAAGGTAGTAGTGGTTACGGTGTCACTTTTTTAACCTTATGACTGGATTTTGAAGAGGCTAAACTTTATGGTATGAGTGATTACTTTGTGTAACATTTTTTTTATCAAGATAGAAGAACTACCGGTATCCCATAGAGTCAATCTCCGAGAACAATGATGCTAATGGATAGAGAGACTCATAAACAACATGAATCTTCCACATACATACTCTCAATAGAACATCATATACTTCCATTGGGGAAAAATCACTAATACCTCATCCTTGAAGGGATTGATGTCATATGATAAGAGACACTATTGGCTGACATGAAGATCCCATCCCTGGCGAAGCCATATGATGTTGTGTGGTTGTAGGTGTGGTGTTGTCAGAAAATCAAACTGCTTAAGAACCTCTATTGATATGAGGTTATTTTGGCTTCCATTATCAAAAATAAAATGAAATGAGGTCCCCATCACCCACATATGTGAATGGAAGAGGTGCTCCCCATCCTCATGATCCTTTAGTTCTTATGGTTGGATTGTTGTAGTCGTGACAATAACAATTGGTTCTACATCAATTATCTGTCTCATTTTATTATTTTCTGAATCAGAGTCTGATTTGGGGCTCAAATTTGTTTCTTTGAGCTCATATAGCAATGATTTTTTTGAGTGACTTTCATTGGTGTTGTGCCAAGGGATTTTGTGGAATTCACACCACTTCCCAATGTCCTTCTTTGTCTTCTCATTTCTCTTCTTTTCCCGTAGCTTGGAATGGTTGTATTGAGGTTGGTTGTTCTGTGAGTTAGGGATTCCTTTACCATACTTTGGTTGTTTCATATTTGCAGACCCGACCTCCCACTTGTTCCACTGCTTAAATTTCTTCTCGATTTTGACATCATATTGATAAGAAACTCCCAGTAATGAGATGTCCAAAAAATCCATTTCGGTTTGGATGTACCTGTGTATATCCCCATGGTATTTTAGAACCATATGTCGTTCAGAGACTTTGATACCCATCTTGGTGTGAAAGGTATGGATGTTATTTGTGAACTCTAGATCTGTTTGGCCCCTCTCTTGATGCAACATGGTCCATCTCATGTATTGGTCATCATAGTTTCCCATAGGTTAATATTTCTCCTTGACCGCATCCATACAAAAATATCAAGTGGGCTCAACCCAAAATATTCTAGAATCCTATG